>PVJL010014816.1:0-26579 GCA_004026885.1 Lyroderma lyra
GCCCTGATTCAGTACCTGGCTGTCTAAAGGCTCACACTGCTTTCGGAACTCTGGGGTGCACGAGGAAGTGCCCGCTCCATAAGTCCAAAGCTGTGGGCCCTCTTTCTTTTTTGATAAATGTCCCTTTTGTCTGCATAGTCATTGTAATTATTCCACTGACTATTCTTTTTAATAATTGTGATTACCACATTTAGTATTGAGGAAAACAAAGAAAGAACTTTGAAGTGATTCTGAAAACCTACATTCTGATCTCATCATTTTTAGCAGTTCCCTATATGACCCAAGCTGTAATGTTTATTCCATATACATCAGTTTTTCTATCTCCCGAATACAGTAGATTAGGTGAATTTGAAAAGCCTTGCAGGGCTGTAGCTTTTCAGAATCTGATAAAGATTGCCTCATCCTTGGATTTTGTTCTAAAATATTGGAGAATAAAAGTTTTCTGAATACAGGTCTGTTGACTATTGACTATTGGTCTGTTTTTGCCCTAGTGCCAAGTCACAAAAGGAATCTCAACAGGTTGAACCTTTGCTTTGGTGATAATAGCAGTGGTTCTAGGCACAAAATGTAATATGTTATAGTAAAATTACAAGAAATCTAGAAGATCTGAATTGAAATCCTGTTTCTTCATTTCCTGAGTGAAATTCAAATAAGTCATTTAACCTCTGTAAACCTAAAAATTTCCCATTGGTATAATAAACGGAATGATTCTTTTATTGCAGGGTTATGTTAAAGATTAAGTGAGATAATGTATGGAAAAGTCCTATGTATAACTATGTCCTTATTATAGTCATGAGCTAATGTAAGGATTTTAAATCCAGGTCATTTTCACAACTTGTTAGTGAATCACTCCCTAATGGGACAATGTGCCTGGATAAAAGAGTTTAGAAGTAAAGTGTAGATGTCAATAGCTGTCAGATAATTTTTTAAAAATATTTTTTAACAAATAATATCAATTGTTTAACTGAAAATTTTAACAATATTCACAAATAGGACAAATGAAAAGGATCATCCAACAGTCTTATGTGAATAGCTTTATTTAAAAAAAAATGGACAAATACTATAATGTTCAAAAAAAATGAGTGTGCCACCTCCAAGGACACAGCATTTATATTTTTAATAAAAATTGTTTAAGGTATACAATATAATTATTTAAGGTATACAATATAATTATTTAAGGTATACAATATACCATACCATATATATATGGTGAAATGATTTTAATGTCAAGCTAATTAACATATCATCTCCTTACAGAGTTGCTATTTTTATGTATGTTGAAATACTTGAAATCTATTATCTTAACAAATTTCTAGTATTAAATACAGCATTATTAACTATAGTCACCATACTATAGATTTCTATACATCTGTAAGGTATTTAGACTTATTCATCATACATAACTGAAACTTTGTACACTTCAACAAATATGTTTCTATTTCTCCTACCTCCCTGCCCCTGATAACTAATGCTTTATTCTGTACTTAAATAACAATCAAGAACACAACTTATCAAAATTTATGGGGTGGAACAAAAGCAATACTAAAAGGAAAGATTATGAGCATTAACATCTACATTAAAAAAGAAATATCTCAAATAAACAACTAACTTTACACCTCAAGGAAATACTAAAATAACAAACTAAACAAAAATTAGAAGAAAAAGGAAATAATAAAGATCAGAATAGAAATAAATCAAATATATTAAAAAGTTAACAAAACTGCCTATAGTCGATAACATTGTAATAGCTATATATGGTGTCAGAGGGAAACCAGATGTATCAGAATGAGGATATTGTAAGTTATATAAATATCTCATCACTATGCTGTACACCTGAAACCAATATAATATTGTATGTCAAATAATTGAAAAATAAATGTAAATGAGAAAAAAAAGGTAAAGTAAAAGAAAATTTAACAAAACTAAGAATTTTAAGAAAAGCAAGAAACAAATCCTTAGCTAGATGAAGACCAAAAGAAGACTCAAGTAAATAAAATCAGAAATTAAAGAGGAGACATTTCAGTGGGTGCCTCAGAAATAAAAAGGATCAAAGAACTATTATGAACAATTATATGGGAAAAAATTGTATAACTTGTAAGAAATGGGTGAGTTTCAAGAAACACACAACTTACCAAGATGGAATTAAGAAATAGCCTAAACAGACCAGTAACAAATAATGATATGTAATAGTAATCGAAAACCTCCCAACCAGGAAATACACAGGACTATATGGCTTCATAGCTGAGTTCTACCAAATAGTTGAAGAAAAATGAACATAAATCTTCCTCCAACTTTTTTAAAATATGGAAGTAGAGGGAATACTTTCAAACTCATTCTATGAGCCAGCATCAGCCTGTTATCAAAGCCAGACAAAGGTACCACAAGAATAAAACCACAGGTTAATATTCCTGATGAACACAGATGCAAAAACTTCAATAAAATACTAAGTAAACTAAATTCAAGGGGAGTTCCCTGGTGCTATAGTGGCTTAAGGCTTCAGCTCTGGCGCTGTCAACGCTGCGGCCCGGGTTCAATTCCCAGCCAAGGAATTACCCACATACCCAAACAAACAAACAAAAAATCTAAATTCAACAACAAATCAAAAAGATTATATATCATGGCCAAGTAGGATTTATTCCTGGGATACAGGTAGGTAACATATGCAAAACAATCAATGTAATAAAAGACATTAACACAATGAAAGATAAAAAGCACATGATCATCTCAGTAGATGCAGAAAATGCATTAGACATAATTCAACATCCATTGATGATAAAAACTCTCAATGTCTTAGGTACAGAAAAAACATCTTCACTACAATATAGATTGTTTATGAAAAGCTCAGAGCTAACATCATAGTCAATTTGGAAAAATCTAAAAGCTTTTCCTCTAAGATCTGCTACAAGGTCAGGATGTTCAGTCTCATCACTTCTATGTAACATAGTACTGGAATTACTACCAAGAGCAGTCAAATAAGAAAAATAAATAAAAGTCTTCCAAATAAGAAAGGAATATGGTTTGAAAATGACATAAAAAAATCTGTTTACAAATGACATGATCCTATATGTAGAAAACCTTAATGAATACATATATAAAAAATCTTTTAGAACTAATAAATGAATCCCTTAAAGTTTCAGGATATGAAGTCTGCATACAAAAATCAGTTGCATTTCTTTACATCAACAACAATCTGAAAAGGAAATCAAGAAAACCCATTTACAATTGCATCAATAAGAGTAAAATACTTAGGAATAAATTTAACCAAGGAGGTAAAAGATCTATACATTGAAAATTAGAAAACATTTATGAAATAAATTGATTGAGACACAACTAAATGGAGAGGTATCTTATATTCATGAATAGGAAGACATATATTGATAAAATGTTCATAATACCCAAGTGATATACAAATTCAGTGAAATTCTTATCAAAATACCAATGGCATTTTTCAGAGATATAAAAAAATCCCAAAATTTCTATGGAACTATAAGGAACACAAATAGATGAAGAAATAAATTTTCAGTAAGGAGAACAGATCTGGAGATATCACGCTTCCTGATTTAAAATCATATTACAATAAAATATTAATTAAAAGTGTGGTACTGGCATAGAAACAGACACTAGACCAAAGGAACACAATAAAGAGCCCAGAAATAATCCCACACACTTACAATCAACTGATATTTGATATGTATTCCAAGAACACACAATGGGGAAATAACTATATCTTCAAATAAATTATATTGGAAAAACTGGATATTCACAATGAAATTTGACCCCTCTATCTTAAACTAACCGCAAAAATTCAAGTGAATTAAAAACTTAAATATATGACCTGAAACTGTAAAACTCCTAGAAGAAAACATTAAGAAAAATCTTGACATTGGGCTTGGCAATGATCTTTTTGGATATAAAATCAACAGCACAGACAAAAGCATAAATAAATGGGACTACATGAAGCTAAGAAACTTCTGTTCAGAAAAGGAAACAATCAACAAACTGAAAAGCAACCTATGGAATGGGAGAAAATAATATTTGTAAACCATATATCTAAATGGAGATTGATATCCAAGTTACTTAAGAAACTTATACAACTCATTTCTTTCAAAAAGACATAGAAATGGCCATCAGGCATATGAAAAGATGTTCAATATGACTAATCATCAGGAAAATGCAAATAAAAACCTCAATGGGATATCACCTCACTACTGTTAGGTAGGCTATTATATAAATAAATAAATAAATAAATAAATACTAAAAGATAACAAGTGTTTGTGACAATGTGCAGAAAAGATGTTTGTACACTGTTGGTGGGAATGTAAATTGGTGCTGTCAGTATGGAAAATTTTATGGAATTCTTCAAAATAACCAAAAATCTATCATATGATCTAGCAGTCACTCTTATACATATACACCCAAAGAAAATGTAATCAGTATTTAAAGAGATATCTGCAGTCACATTTTTATTGTAGCATTATTCACAATAGCCAAGATATTCAAACAACTTAAGGGTCAATTGATGATTGGGTAAAGAAAATGTGATATATTCACATACACAATGAAATGTTATTTAGCTTAAAAAAGAGAGATTCTGTCATTTGCAAAAATATGGATGAACCTGGATGACATTATGCTAAGTGAAATATGCAAGATACAGAAAGTAAAAAAACAACAAAATGCAGGATCTCATTTATACATGGAAACTTAAAATGTGAAATTTTAAACCATTTAAAAGCTGTCAGCTGATTTTGAAGTGATCAATATAACAAAATTTGATTAGACTCTATTGTTATTTATTAATGTCTGTTAATTCACTTAATATATGTGAGAAAATTATAAATCTGGAAAGGATCATAAAGGATGCTTAATGCAGTGACAACCTACACCAGTGGTTCTCAACCATCCTAACGCTGCAACTCTTTAATACAGTTCGTCATGTTGTGGTGACCCCCATAAAATTATTTTCATTGCTACTTCATAACTGTAATTTTGCTACTGTTATGAATCATAATGTAAGTATCTGGTATGTGTTTTACAATGGTCTTAGGCAACCCCTATGAAAGGGTCCTTTGACCCCCAAAGGGGTCATGACCCACAGGAGAACCGCTGCCCCACACTAAATGATTATTCAATTGCCTGAGGTGGCCTTAAAAATTACAACTCTCTGACACAAGAACCTGTATATTATGATTCAATAGATGAAGTATAGTTGCTAGGAGTATGTATGTTTAAAAATGTCACTGGGATATTAATGAACAGCTTGAATTAATAACTCTTGAACCATTTAAATTCCTCATTTTACTGGTGAAGAACATGTAGAACACTGGTAGAGAGAAGATGACTGAGATCACTCACAAAGCAGGAGATTGAACAATGTTTTCTTGATACTTAATCTTTTTAAAATTATATTTGACATACAATATTATATTGTTTTCAGGTGTACAGCACAGTGATGAATCATTTATATAACTCTAAATTCCCATTACATACACCTGGTTCCCCTCTGACACCATACGTAGTTATATTGTTATTGACTGTATACGTTATGCTGCACTTTGTATCCCTGTGCCTAATCTGTTACTATGAATTTGTACTTCTTGGTTTCTTCCTCTTTTTTAACTACTGCTCATGTCTCCTCCAATCACCCCAACAAACGTAGTACCCATCTGACACCACAAAAAGTTAGTGCAACCTTATTGACTTTATTGCGGTTATGCTCTATATCGCCATGATTATTACCTTGTAACAACATAACTAAACTCAATCACTTTCCCTTACTTTACCCACTCTCCCATCTCTCCTCCCATCATAAAGAAGTCCCTTTAACATTCTTTGTAGTACTAGTTTGGTGGTGATGAACTCCTATAGCTTTTTCTTATCTGAAAGGCTCTTTATCTGTCCTTCAATTTTTGAATGCTAGCCTTGCTGGATACATTAATCTTGGGTGTAGGTTTTTATATTCATCACGTTGAATATTTTCTTCCATTCCCTTCTGGCCTGCAAAGTTTTTGATGAGAAATCAGCTGAGAGTTGAATGGGTGCTCCTTATAAGTTACTACTTGCACTTGCCTTGCTATTTTTAGAATTTTCTCTTATTCTTTAACATTTGCCATTATAACTATGATGTGTCTTAATATGTTTATGTTTGGAATCACCTTGTTTGGTACTCTCTGTGTTTCCCAGGCTTATATGTCTATTTCATTCACCAAGTTAGGAAAATTTTCAGTCATTATTTGTTCAGATAAGTTGGCAATCCCTTGCTTTTCTTTCTTCTCCTGGTAATCCTGATTTGAATGTTGTTATCACTTACTGTTGTCCCAGAGAAATCTCAAACCATTCTCACTTCTTTTTAGATTCTTTTTTCTATTTGTTGTTCTGATTGAGTGTTTTCTGCTGGCTTTTCTTGCAAATCACTGCATTGCACTTTTGCTTCATCTAGTCTGGTGACTTCTTTTATTACATTATTCATTTCAGTTATTGTAATTTTTATCTCATCCTGGTACTTTATAATGGTTTGTATTAATATGTCTTCCTCTATACTTGCTGTCTCTCTGTTGAAATTATCACTAAATTCCCTGAGCATTTATAAAATCATTGTTTTGTGCTCTGTTTCTGATGGATTGTTTTTCCCCATCTCTTTTAGTTTGATTTTCTGTTGTTTGAATTTGAGTTCCCTTTCTCTCTTTCTGGCATCCTCTGTGTTTGTAGATATTCTTCTCCTTAACCCAACACTTGCTGCAGTGTTTGGTACTGACACTGTGAGAGCAGAGGTCTTGGGGGAGATGTGGCTAGGGTTTATGTCTTTGTTTTCTTCCTGGGACATGGGGCTGTGCAGATAGTATGGGCTTACAACTTTCTGTTCTTGCTTTGCCCCAAGGACTCTGCCCAGAACCTCGGGGTCAGTCCTGTATGCTGATGTCTCAGAACTGTGCTGGTTGTAGGCTGAGAAACATGCTAGCAGTCTCCTATCTCCTTCTCCTTCCTGACTGGAGAAAGGTCGTGCTGTAGCTCCTCACCACTGCCATCACTCCCCCTCTTCTTGGAACCCAAGTGAAGTCAGGCCACTGCTTCCTCTCTAAGACCAGATCTGCATCTCATGGAGGCTAAAGTGAGGTCTGGATGCAGTGTTTCACAGCCCCCACTTCTGGGCCACTCTTTTTCTGTCCCTTGGACTAAATGAAGTCTGGAAGGCTCACCTGCCACCTTTTTCTCCTCCCTCTTCCAGTAGTAGAGTTCCAAGTAGGGACCTGTGCATGGCCTGTGTCTCTGTACTACCCCTTTATTCTCCTCCATTTGTCCCTCTGCCCACCTGCAGGTTCTCTAATGCAAGGAGGAGTTCTCTTAGCTGTGTTTGTGCATTGTCTAGGGAGTTCTTTGTTTAATTACAGATGTTTTATTTGTTGGAATCTCTAGCAGACTTTTTCAAAGGTCTTTCTCATGCCACCATTTTGTCACCTCTTCTGGTACTTAACCTATTGCTCATTCTATAATACCATTTGACAAAGAAGGTATTAGAATTGGTGGAACTTTCTGCAAGTCAGGGCCATTTTGGGTGGTACTCGTATTTTGGCCATCTGTACTGACATCAGGTTTATGTTCTCATGTACATGATGTGGGCGACATTCTACAGTGTCACATCCCCAAGTTGTTAATAGTGTAAACTTACCAGAGCTGAGCTGCCATGTCAAAATGGAGCAAAAGGACAAGAAGAATTCATATTTAAATTAAAGTCAAGAGAGTCAGGAACTTCTGGGAAGTCAGTGCAAAAGACAAGAAGGGAAGGTCTAGAGGCATTTGTGGATTATTTCCTTAGTACACTTATCATGATCCCATGTTTCTAGTGATAGCAAAATGAGACAGGAACCACTTGATGGTCAAGGTAATGCGAGTAGAAAATCAGTTTGCTGTCCTAATTCCTTTGCAACCAAGGAAATAGTAGGTTTATATGTATACTCATAGTTACTACGATATTGTAAAGTTCATTCACAGAAAATTGATTTCATGACTAAATATCCACCTGAAAAGTATAATTTCAATATTAAGATAAACTATTTAATAAGGTCATGTTCAAACTCATAATTTGAGATAAACTTTAGACCTGCAGTTGCAGGCAGTAGTTTCATGCATGGAGAAATCCTTTTGCATTTTTAGTTCTGGTTAAAATATTTCTGTGGTAGATGCTGCTTATTTATAACTTTACCAAAGCCCTCATCTACAATCGATTGTACTATTTTATTAATTGTGAAATATTTAGAAGATTAGTGACTGAGAATTGCAAAACTTAGATTGTAATCCTGAATACCATGAATCAATACTGTTACCTTGCAAAAGTCCATTTTCTCCAGACTGGTCCTAGTAAGAGATTATCTCAATGGGCCCTTTAAAACTTAAGAGTCAGTGAGTATAAAAGGTACAGGCAAAAATAAGAACAAGATAGCATGGTGCATGTGTGAGTAATAATGTGGAATCAGGACTGATCCTAGTACATCTTTGGAAATCAGGAAGAAAATGAACACATAATGTATGCCTATGTATCTCTTTTTCTTCCCCCACCCTCAATTATCTTTCCCTCTCTATTCCTGCCCTTAGAATTTTATGTCTCTTAATTCAACGTTAGTCCCATGAATTATAAGATTTCACTAGAGTTTATCAATTTCAAACTAAAGATAAAGAAAAGTGTTGAGGCTTAAAATAAATTTCAGCAACAGATGATTCCAAGTCCTCTGCTTCACACTGGTAAAGAAGGAAACCTTCTAGAACTTTGAAAAAAAATCCCTGCATTGTTCTCACTGAAATGATGTGTAATCACAGTTAAACACAAGGTATTTTGTTTCATTCTCATAAGATTCAGTTACAGTGTCCCTGTTTACAATTTTATTGTTAATTTTTTGTCCAAAAGCTTAGGAATGTTTTTCATGGGTGTCTGGAGGTGGGGGTGTGGGGTGAGAGAAATGAGAAATGTTGTGTTTTCTAAAAGTTCAAATTTCTCTGAAAACTTTAAAGTATTCATGGGGAGACAGAAAAGAAATAAGAAACCTGATAATTCTTCTAGAGCAATGCTTTCTCTTTCATGAATGGCATTGTGTGACTTTACTAACAGCAGCATTTCAAGCATAATTGAATGCATGTGTCATTTTTGAACCCTTCATTTAAAAACCCTTTGAAATCTGAAGTACAAAAATCTGAAGGAAATGCTTGTGCAAAATACCTTGTTATATTGTATGCTATAAATTTATATATCTTGAAACACTGTTTTGATGGCAGTATTCTCAAGCCATTTTCAGGGAACAAATATTCACTATTGTGGTACATCGGTAAAAACAAATTTTGAATTGTACACCTGGAACTTATGTAATTCTTGCTAACACATGTCCATACCTCCATATGTCTAACAATAAAAAAAGAAGACAGACAAGAGAAAAACAAACAGATTTTGGAATCAGAACATCTTGGGTAAGAATTCCTCTGCCTTTTTGTAACTATGCCAAAAATTTAATAAACCCTTAGTTTCTTTACTTGTTTCTTGTAAAGGTAGAGTTAAATGTATGCACACACACTTGATAAAGATTACAGGTTACAAGGGAAAGGGAAAGTGCTATTCAGCTAATTGAGGAGCCAGTCAGATCCTCAAATTGTGCCTTCATGGGACAGCATCTCTAATGTGATCATTGATATTCTCTTTAGATAGAGGTTGCTATGATTATGACTGAGATAGATGTTTTTTCCCAAGCATATACCTTACAGAATAAGGCACAGATTTGTTACTTAAAAAATAGTGCTGTTCTACACAATTCTTGGTTTAAAGCTTAACTGTAGATGTTGAGAATAGAAGAGAGAAGAATATTTACACTTTCATTGTTATACCTGAGTTGCTGTTCAGAATATCTTTGTCCTCAGCAAACAATGAGGACATTTACAGGTAATACAAATAGAGAACTCATTAGTGAATTACAACATCTGGCACATCTTCTTCATTGCAATTTCTAACAATTCAGGCCTGGAGCTTGTGATGTATTTTTCATTTATGTGCACCCTACAGTTTCTTTTTTTTTCTTTTTGTTGACTCCTTGTGATTTAGCCTTGTATCATGTCAGTAAAATGTAATTTAGTTCAATCAAATTCATCAGGCAAACTCTGATGTGCAAAAAGTCAAGAAAGATCTCTGAAACTGCTTTCAGTAGGTACCTTAAACTGGGCATTTAGAAGTAGAGTCATGAGGACTCAGGGATATTTTCTTTTCACAGGTATTCTCAGTGACAGATTTTGGTCTCTTTATTACCTCATGGGTTAGTCCATCTTGCCTGTGTTAGAGTGTGGTAAAGACACTGAGGAATATCAGCCCTGGGGAGTTGTCTGCTGCAGTGGGCTCCTCAAAATAATTTTCATATCTCCTTTATCACTTCTTTCTTATGAGAAAATTGTTTTTCACAATTGTTTTAGGGTAGCTGTGTTTTTTTCAAGAACATCTCTCACAAAAAGCTACTGAATGCTTATAAAACTCAGTCTGCAACTAATGATAATATTTGATTTAAGTCACTGAGTAATTCTTCCAATAATTCACCTACTCTTGAACAGTCACCTGGTAACATATCTAGATTTAAATAGATCAATTTTGTCTAACATCTTATAAGTTTCATCAAAATGGTGGTACTAAATAGGAAAGGCACCAAAGGAGAGATATTTATTGGTAGCAGCTTGTAAGATCAGAGACTGTCTTAATTATTATATTTATTTAATCCTTAAAGTATTCATGAAAGGTAAACATTGATATGCTAATTTATCACAGGATGCAAAGGAAGAAGAGAGTTTAAGTAACTTGTCCCAGTCTGTAGAGTAAAGATGCATATTCAGATCAGACTCCACTGACCAAGATTTGGCCGTGACCTGTCCTGTTGCCCTTTATTTCCTGCATCTTGATCATTATGTTCAAAGTAGAAATACATTTTTTTTAGATTATTCAGTTATATTTTTTCAAGTTGATGCCAGGCACAGAGAAATTTGTGTTCCTGATATCCTTTTGAACATGATTAAATTTAAATGTCCCAATGCGCAAACTGAATTCTTGAAAACACTCCACAAATCTTACCCATGTCTCCATAGTGAGAAATGTAATTAAAGCAGTGGTTAGCAATTCCCAGTCCAGTAGTCTGACTAATAGAAAGCTCATAACTTTGGTATTCCATTTTGTTTTTCATTGTGTTTAAATAATTTTTATTGACACCCATGAATTTAAAATTAGGGCAATTAAAAATATAATTAGCTCTGAGCAGGATTCCACAGAATTAGTCCTTCATGCGTGAGCTGAATGACATGTTCACAGAGAAATATGTCAGTGCCCATCTCAGAATAGCAAGATTTCAATGTTCAAAGCTCCTCACACTATGTGTATTGAGAAACAAACTTCTATGTGATTATCTTTTAACTGAATCCCACTAAAACAGAAAAAAAAATGATAATGCATTTATAGTTCTTCCTCTAGAAAGTAAAGTATAACTCCCACCTCCACCATCCTACTACTGTTAAAGTTATCTCTAAAGAATCCATGCTATGTGCCAGCCATTATACTAGGTATTTTATTTACATTCTCCAAGTGGCCTTGTGAGGAGACAATATTAACCTCAGATTTCTTGATTCAGTAATTCTAAATGCTAATTTGTCACTCAGAAAGAATCAACTAAATGGTAAATGGCAGAAATAGTATCCAAAATACATTTTTCTGACTCAAAAGTCCATATGATTTTCAACAAGTGTAGTTGCTCCATTGAAGTAAGGAGAGAAAGAGCTTAGATGTACTTGCTACTCCCAGCTTCCTTCTTTCCTTCCTTCCTCCCTCCCTTCCTTCCTTTCTTCCTTTTTTATTTCTTTCTTCTTTATTTATTATTAAATTCATTGAGGTGACATTGGTTAGTAAAATTTTATAAGTTTCAAGTATAAAATTCTATAATACATCATCTACGGGTTACATTGTGTGCTCACCACCCAAAGTCAGTTATCCTTCCGTCACCATATATTTGATCCTCCTCCTTCTTCTGCCACACCCCTCCCTCCTTAACCTCTGGTAACCACTCAACTATTGTCTGTGTCCATGAGTTTCTGTTTCTTTGTAAATTTGTCTTATTCCATTGTTGCTTTCAGTTTTATGTCCCACATATGAGTTAAATCATATGGTTCTTGACTTTTTCTCTCTTACTTATTTCACTTAACATGATAATCTAAGGATCCATCCATGTTGTCACAAATGGAATTTCAAATGAATGAGTAATATTCCATTTTGTGTATGTGCCAGAATCTTAGGTTAAAGGAAAAGTATATGAAAAGTGTGCTTACATTTTTATATTTGATCCCATCAGTGTTAATTGGTAAATAGATGTAGATATTTTTTGCTTGTTTTGTACTCCATAGAGTGTCAGGAATTGTAGTTTAGAGTATCATGACATTTTTAAAAGAGAAAAATTATTCTGTCCCTGGAAAGAAAATAAATTACTTATTGTTTAAGAATGGTCATTCCTATGAAAATTCATGTAGCAACACCCCAAATATTTTCACTGATTCTGCATGTGACTATTAAGGAAAGCCTTGTCTATCCTAATGGATTATATAAGGAACAGTAATATTCTGACATTTTTCTATTAGATATAGAAAAATAATTATTAAGTTCATAGTATATTAAAATCTTAATACGTGCCATTTAATGTGAACTATTTGATCATATACACTTGATCCTTAAACAACGCAGGGGTTAGGGGCCTTGACCACTCTCCCACCCACACAGTTGAAAATCTATGTATAATTTTTGACTCACTGAAAACTTGAGCTGTTCTTTGGTTTTTGTCATAGATTGGTTTTAGGAAGCTTTTTGGACACAAAAATCTCTTCTATATAAAAATAGCATAGTTCAGTTCATACAGTTGGCACTACACATTTATGGTTGGAAGACGGTACAGGTAATTATCGAAAAAAAATAAACAAAGAAGTGTATCCATGCTATTCAAACTTTGTTTTTGAAGGGTCAAATGTATTCTTATTTGTGAGTGTTCCTTATATCTTAAGAATATTCACCCATTCCCTTTTATGTTTTTTCACATTTATTTTTAATTTTCAATTACATTTGGCATACAATATTATATTGGTTTCAGGTGTACATCATAGTGATGAGATATTTATATAACTTACAAAATCCTTATTCCAATGTACCTGGGTCCCATCTGACACCACATGTAGTTATTACAATGTTATAGACTATATGCCCTATGCTGAAATTTATATCCCTGTGACTATTTTGTGACAATGAATTTGTACTTCTTGATTTTTTCCCCTTTTCACCCACCCCAACCACCCTCCTCCCATCACCTCCACAAATCTAGCATATATATGACACCACCCATATTAATTGCAACATTATTGACTATATTCCTATGTTATATCCCATATCCCCATAACTATTACTTTGTAACCACCAAAGTGAACTTTCCAATCTCTTCCCCTTATTTCACCCTCTCCCCCAACCTTCCTCCCATCTGGCAACAAATCAAATGTTTTCTATATGTATGAATCTGTTGCTGTTCCACTTGTTCAGTTTACTCTTTGGATTTCACCTATTAGCAAAGTCAATTTGCGTCCATCTTCCTGTTCGACACTCCACTCAGTGCAACACCCTCCATGTATTTTCATTTGAGCTTTTAATCCATTTAAATTAAAGGTAATTGTTGATGTACATCTATTACCATTTACTGATCATAATTTTGTATCCACCACCACCCCCATCTTAAAGCAGTCCCTTAAACATTCCTTGTAATACTGATTTGGTGGTGATGAACATCATTAGCTTTATCTTGTCTGAGAAGTTCTTTATTTGACCTTTGATTTTTAATGATAGCCTTGGTTGGTAGAGTAATCTTAGTTTGCATCATTGCTTTTCATCGTATTGAATATTTTCTGCCAGTTCCTTCCAGCCTGCAAAGTTTCTTTTGAGAAATCAGCTGACAGTCTTATGAGTGCTCCCTTATAAGGAACTAGTTGCTTTTCTTTTGCTGCTTTTAGGATTCTCTGTTTTTAACCTTTGCCACTTTAATTGTAATGGGTTTTGCTGTTGGCCTATTTGGGTTTATCACGTTTGAGACTCTCTGTGCTTCTTGGGCTTATATATCTATTTTCTTGGCCAGGTTAAGGAAATTTTCAGTCATTATTTCTCCAAATAAGTTCTCAATTTTTTGCTTTCTCTCTTTTCCTTCTGGTACTCTTATGATGCAAATGTTGTTACACTTCATATTGTCCCAGAAGCCCCTTAAACTGTCATCCTTGTGTCATGGAATGAATCCCACTAATCATGGTGTATTATCTTTTTGATGCATTATTGTATTCTATTTGCTAATATTGTGTTGAGAATTTTTGGATCTGTGTCCATCAGGGATATTGGTCTATAGTTTTCTTTTTGTGTGTTGTCTTTACCAGGCTTTGGTATTAGGGTAATGTTAGCTTCATAGAATGAGTCAGGAAGTATTGCCACCTCCTCAGTTATTTGGAAGAGTATGAGGAAGATAGGCATTAATTCTCCTTTTAATGCTTGGTAAAAATAGTTTTTATAATCCTTTGTATTTCTATGCTATCAGTGGTAATTTCTCCTCTTTCATTTCTAATTTTGGATATTTGTATCCTTTCCTTTCACCCTTCCATTAATCTACCCAGGGGTCTGTCAATTTTATTGACTTTCTCAAAGAACCAGTTCTTTGCAGCATTATTTTTTTGTATTATCTTTCTGTTCTCCATTTCGTTCAGCTCTGCTTTAATTTTTATTATTGATTTCCTTCAGCTGACTTTGGTTTTCTTCTGTTCTTCTTTCTTTAGTTATTTAAGATGGGATGTTAGAATGTTCACTTGTCATTTTTCTTGTTTCTTAAGATAAGCCTGTAATGAGATAAATTTTTCTCTTATTACTGCTTTCCCTGTGTCCCAATAATTTTGATATGTAGTATTTTTGTCATTAATTTCTATGTATTTTAAATATCTTTTTATTTGTTCTTTGATCCAGTCATTTTTTAATAAAATGTTGTTTAATCTCCAAATATGTGTGTGTGTTTTTTTGCTTTCCTTTTACAGCTGATATCCAATTTCAGAGCTTTGTTGTCTGAGAATTCAGTTGGTATGACTTCAATCTTCTTGAATTTTCTGAGGGTACTTTTGTGTCCTAGCATATGATTTATCTGTGAGAATGTTCCATGTGTACTAGAAAAGAAGGTATAGTTTTTCTTTGCTGAATGAAGTGTCTTGTAAGTGTCAATTATGTGCAGTTGCTGCAATGTATCACTTAGAGCTCTTATTTCTTTATTTACTTTCTGTTTGGATGGTATGTCTATGGCTGTTAAGGGATTGTTTATGTCCCTTACAATGATTGTGCTTTTGTCAGTTTCTCCTTTCAGATCTGTTAGTATTTTCTTTATATATTAGTGTCAAGTATTCTTGTTATTGTATTGTGCCTTTCATCACTATGTAATGTCCAAATTTCTTTCTTGTTATGTTTTTTATCCTGAAGTTTGTTTCATCAAATATCAGTATGGCAACTCCTGATCTTCTCTGGTAACCATTTGCTTGGAATATTGTTTTCCACCCTTTCACTCTGAGTCTATATTTGTCTTTTGGCTGAGCTGTGTCTCTTGGAGACAGCATATAGATGGGTTTAGTTTTTAATCTGGTCTGCTACTCTGTGTCTTTTTATTGGTGATGTCAGTCCATTAACATTTTAGAGTGATGTTTGATATATGAGGATTTCCTATAACCATTACTTCCTTTCTTAATTTATTATTTTTTGATTTTTTAATTTTTTTGTTGCCCCAACTTTTCCATTTATTCTGATGTTTTGTTTCAGGAAAAAGAACTTCCTTCAGTATTTCCTGAAGTGCTGGTTTCATGCTGGCAAATTTCCTCAGCTTCTGTGTGTCTGAGAAGGTTTTTATTCCTCCTTCATGTCTGAAGGGGAATTTTGCTGGATAATTTCTTCTTGGCTGAAAGTTTCTCTCTTTTAATATTTTGAATATTTGATTCCACTCCCTCCTGGCTTGTAGGGTTTCTGCTGAGAACTCTGATGCCAGCCTGATGGGTTTTCTGCTAAAGGTTATAGTTCTTTTTTCCCTGGCTGTTTTGAGAATTGTCTGTTTGTCTTTGGTTTTTGACATCTTCAGTACAATGTGTCTTTGAGAAGATTTGCTAGAGTCCGGGTATCTAGAGGACCTATTTTCTTCTTGAATTTGAGTTCCAGATCTTTCCTTGGGTTTGGAATGTTCTTGTCTACTATTTGTTTGAGTATGCTCTCTGTAGAGTGTCATGCTTCTTCTTCTAATCCTATTATCCTGATGTTATTTTGTCTCATGGAGTTAAATAGTTCTTGCACAGTTCTTTCAATCCTTTTGGTTCTGTATTCTCTATTGTCTTCTTTCTGAGATGTTTCCATGTTCCAACCTTCAATATTACTAATTCTTTCCTCCATCTAGTTGGGCCTCTTTCCTATGGCAATAATTCATTTGTCAATTATTTTATTATATTATTTATCTCTTGAAATTTGATCTGGTTCTTCCTTATAGTTTGAATTTCTTTCTTATGCTGTTCTTTTGTTCATGGATTTCCTTTCTGAAATCATTCATCTCAGCTATGGTGTTCTTCCAGTATGTTTTTATTTCTCTGAAACACTTTAGAACAGGGATTTTATATTCTCTGTCACTTAGTTCATAAATTTGTAGATCTATAAGATGCTTTTCTGGAGATCTATCATCTTCTTTCTGAGCAAGTTTAAATCCTAAGGTATTCATTTTGTCTGTTGTGTTCTTCTTCTTTGGCATGAGGGCTTTATTTCCAGCAGTGCCCAGGAGATCTCTTTCTTTCTCTGATTAGTATTTTTGTGGTATCTTGCTGTAAAGCAGACATTAGGTGGCACTGAGGTGCAAGTTTTAGGAGAGAAGAGAGGTGTTTAAGTATCAGCGTTTGGAATTGAGACATGGTGGACTGTAGCTTCTCTGCTTCTTGCAGTTCATTGCAGAAGCTGGGGGAGAAGGGGGAGGCCAAGAACATGCAAGCTGAGGCCCCCTCCACATCCTGTGTTTGATTGGGGAAGCTAGGGGAGTCAGAGGAGGCTGGAGGGCTGTAGGCTGTTCACTTTGGCCAGAGCAAATGCCATCAAATCTGCCTTTCTCCCTTCTCCAGCATTCTAACCCTGGCTCTGTTTCAGCTATTAATTTCCATGAGAACCACTCCAGGCAGTATTTGCAAGCTCCAGCAGAGAGCTCAGTTAGGAGCTGTGTGACAGGGTGGTGTGGAGTGCTCCTTGAGCCATAAGGGCATTGAAAGCGTGCTTCATGCTCACACTCTGACAACTGCAAGGGTGCTGCGTGCATGATTGCCTTGAGCTGCAAGGGCACCAGAAGGCATGATGGAGTATCTGGGGCCCTAATCCCATGTAGGGCAGTTCAATGGCTCATTTAGCTTCAGTTCTACTGACAGCTTCAGAGTCTAGCTCCAAGGCTTTTTCTCCAATGTGCTGCTTTTAGTTTCAGTTCCCTCACGGTCTTCCCGCATTACCAGGGCTTTGGCTTCCACTCTTGTCGCTGTTTGGCTTCCCTCCCCTATATTGTGCTGCTCCCTGATTTCTTTCTAGTCCCTTTAATTAGCCATGGTGATGTTATGTCACGATCCATCTCTGCTCCCTCCCTTCTGTCCTGCTAACATCCCTTTTTCTAACCTTAAGGTGTTTTCTTGCTATAAGTGGTTTCCTCAGTTGCCTCTGTGCCACTCAAGGTTTCCTTTGTTAGATTCTGGCCAGTTGTTTAGTTATATTTTCAGGGAGAGCTTTTGGAGACCTCCTCTCTGGTCATCATCTTGTTGAACCCTGAAATTTTATACATCTTATTCTCCTCTTCACATTTTCTGCCCTTTGTTCTCTGTATCTCCAAGTTTTTTTTTTTTAATTTGGTTTCATTTGATTCCACATGTAAGTAAAATCATACAATATTTGTCTTTCTGTTCTGACTTATTTTACTTTCATAATACTCTCTTGGTCTATCCATGTTGTAACAAATGATAAAATTTCATTCTTTTTTATGGCTGAGTAGTATTTCATTGTATGTATATACACCATATATTTTTTTACCAATTCAGCTATCAATGGAAACCTAAGACTACTTGTTTTTTTATTTGCCTTGCTGAAATTCTTAATTATTATGTAGTTAAAATTATGTGTCTATTTATGTATTAAATATGGCTTAGGTATTAAGGTTCAAAAGCCCTTCTACATTCATCCAAACATAAAACCATTCATTAATATGTTCTTATAGTCTAGTGGTTTGGCATTTAAATTTAATAGCTTTTTATCATGTTATGAAAATAAACATATGACCATCTTAAAAATTCAAATAGTACAGAAAAGTATAATAGAGCAAGTAAAAGACCCCAAAATAATATAATTAAAAACTTACACTATCTTTAAAAATGTATTTTTAGATGTATCATTAGTCATGTACACACTATGTCTGACTTTGTGTGTAAATGTGTGTTGCTCTATACATTCTTGCATTCTCCCTTTCTCATTCCACAGTAACAACATATGGTGGTGCCTTTTTGTGTCAATTAATGTAAATATTTATTATTATTGTCAATGACTTCGCAGTGCAACCTTTAATAGGGTTGCTATAAGTTTATTAACCTTATATTTCCAGTCTCTTATTATTTAAACAATTGTTTAAATAAGTTATTTGTGTGAGTATGTGTGTATATACCCTCACTGAATTGTCTCATTTTACTACATTACATTACTAGACTTGGAATTTTTGAGCTATAGACTATTTCAATTCTAAATCTTGATATATATATATTTCTAAAAGAGTTACTATAAATATTGAGCAATTTGTGCTTCTAACATCTGCTGTTTCAAACCTGACACTTCGAAGCTCATATTTCATTATAAATATATCTAAATGCCAGAGAAGTCAGCACACACATCCCAATTGTAAGATTAGATGAAGTTCTCAATTTAATTTGTTAAAAATCCAAGCTTATATTTAAGTGAAAGGACCACACAAAGTTCGAACAGATGTAACATATTTCAATGTAGTTTCTTGTGGCTTCATACAGTTGACAATTATACTTTCTGGACATATTTGCATCTTTCCTGATTAATAAATATCTAGACTTCCTTCCAATGCCCTTTTATATTCAGAGAGTATAACCCCATTTCAGAAAAACAGACAAAAACAACCCACCATATATCATTTCAGGGTATGTGAACAATTTTAAAACCAAATTTAGTACCATAAAAGTCATATATTCACTCAAGTGGTGGTAAGGGTTGTGTTAGAGGACTTGAAAAAATCAGAGTAGGGCCTAGATATACCTAAACAACATCTTCCTCTGTCTTCCTCATAAGCAGAGACAAGAAAAATGATTCTAGGAGGGACAAGAGAGAGAGAGAGAGAGAGAGAGAGAGAATAAGGAATATACTGAAATAATAGAGAATGTGTTGGTATTTTGATACATTGTTAGGTTAGCAAGTATGATTGTACACAACTACATGTTATGGCTCCAAGAATTTCAGTGATGCATCAGTATAAAGTATGAGTCAAAAAGTGTTAATATATGAAAAATGAAATAGCTATTGTACTTTTTTTAAGTTTGGATTATTTTCAGTAGGAAATTGAGAACTACTAAATAATCTTAAACAATGTTATGATATGGGTAGATTGGAATTGCAGAAAACTCTGGAATTTTTATGGAGACCAGACTAGAGTACACACCTAAACAAGAATGTAGAGTGAGGAGGCTCTTGTAATAATACTGGAAACAATTGATGGTGGGCTGCAGTAACTAATATTAATAGAAAAATAAAAAAATTTAAGTGATAAAATTGACAGGAATTTGGGAAAGATTTTATGAATGGAGGAATGAGGAAGTATTAAGGATTACTGGTTTATATGTTGACCAAGGAGAGTTGGATTTAATACAAGTTTTAATTTTGTCAAGAATATATGACAAAGTAAGGTGGCAAGGGTATTGAGGGTATGTGCAAAAAATTATCATTATAATTCAAAAGCAAATTAAGGCGAGTTCCCTGATGGTGTAGTGGCTTAAGTTTTCGGCATTGGCACTGTCAGTGCTGCGGCCTGGGTTCCATTCCCAGTCAGGGAGCTACCCACATACCAAAAAGCAAAAAAAAAAAAAAAAAAAAAAAAAAAAAAAAAAAAAAAAAAAAAAAAAAAAAAAAAAAAAAAAAAAAGCAAATTAATATGAGTAAAGAGGGAAGAAAGTATATCAAAGAAATGAGACATATAAAAAGATGGTAGGATCTATGGCCCTGGAAATATGTAGGAATCATATTTCTGGAGGAAATAAACTATAAAGATAAGAAGTGGTGGTCAGGGAGTATAATGTTTCAAATTGAGATTGTGGAGAGGTTGTAGTTATTGGTAGCTGTCAGGTATAAATATGACCATGGGAATGAGTTGCTAAATTGTGATAGAGCATACTGGAAGAAAACAGGTTAAGGAAATGAGAGCCCAGAATATTGGGAGAATTTTCTATGAGAATATTTAAATTACTTATTGTTTCTTGCCTTTTTGTCTAAGATCAAGTGAAATCGCCAAAAATCATGACATATACAGAATGTATGGAACACAGAACTGCATGGAACAGAGTTTTGAAGGAATTAAAATTTTTATGGCATTAAAAACTTAAAAGGCAATCATATTACTGATTGTCTTATAGATGAAACTGATGTCTTAAATATGATACACCACATTAACAAAATGAAAGATGGAAATTGTATTATCATGTCACTATATACAGAAAAAACAGTTGACAATATTGAACATCCATTTATGATAAAAACATTCAACAATATGAGTATAGAAGAAACATACCTTAATATAATAAAGGCCAAACATAGCACATCTACAGTTAATATCATACACAATGGTGAAAAACTGAAAGGTATTTCTCTAAGATCAGGAAGAAAACAAGGATGTCCATTCACACCATTTTTATTCAACATAGTATTGGAAGTCCTAATTAGAGCAATTAGACAAGAAAAATAAATAAAAGCATTCAAATGTGAAACAAAGAAGTAAAAATGTCCTATTGGCAAATATTTAGAACGAATAAACAATTCAATGAAGTTGAAGGATACATCAATACAGAAAAATTGGTTATGTTTCCATACACTAATAATGAACTATCAAAAAGAATTAAGAAAACAATTCCATATGAATTGCATCAAAAAGAATAAAATATTACAAATAAGTTTAATCAAAGAGGTAAAAGACCTGCATATTTAAAACTACAAGACATTAAGGAAAAGAACTGAAAAAGGCATAAATAAATGGAAAGATATTCTGTATTCATGTATTATATAAATTAATATTGTTAAAATGTCCATGCTGCCCAAAACCATTTATCATCTTTATCAAAATTTCAATGGCATTTTTCACAGAAAGAGTACCGCAAAATTCTAAAATTTTTATGGAAACATAAAAGACCTCAAATATCCAAAACAATCTTGAGAAAGAAGGACTAAGCTGAAGGCATCACTTTCCCTAATTTCAAACTATATTACAAAGCTATGGTAATTAAAACAATATGGTTTTGGCATAAACACAGACATATAGATCAATGGAACAGAATAGAGAGTCCAGATATGAACTGACATATACATGGTCAATTAATTTACAACAAAGGAGCCAAGAATATACAATGGGGAAAAGACAGGCTTTTCAATAAATACTTTTGGAAAAATTGATCACGCACATACAAAAGAATAAAACTGTACCAATATTTTATAACGTACACAAAAATTAACTCAAAATGAATTAAAGTCTTGAACATAGGACCTGAAACAATAAAACTCCTAGAAAAAAACCTACATAATTAGCTCCT
Organism: Lyroderma lyra; assembly: GCA_004026885.1. Lineage (NCBI taxonomy): Eukaryota > Metazoa > Chordata > Mammalia > Chiroptera > Megadermatidae > Lyroderma > Lyroderma lyra. Next base: position 21,907 of record PVJL010014816.1, read on the forward strand.
TGACATCGGTCTTCATGGTGATTTTTTTATTCTGACACAAAAAGCAAAAGCAAAAATAAAAAAGTGGGACTACATCAAACTAGAAAATTTCTGCACAGAAAAGAAAACCATCAACAAAATGAAAAAGCACCCTAATGAATTGGAGAAAAAATTTGCAAGCAGTACACACACACACACACACACACACACACACACACACGTGTATGTGTGTGTGTGTGTATGTGTGTGTGTGTGTGTGTGTGTGTACGATTGTGTGTGTGTGTGTGTATTAAAGGGCTAATATTAAAAATATATTAATGGAGGTTCCCTGGTTGTGGAGTGGCTAAGCTTCAGTGCTCTCATCGCTGCAGCCTGGGTTTGATTCCCAGCCAGGGAACCACTAAAGAAAATATATTAAGAACTCATACAACTCAATAAAAAAAGAAAAACAAAAACAACAATCAACTTAAAAAGAGGGCAGAAATTCTCAATAGACATTTTCCCAAAGAAGACATGCAGATGGCCAACATTACATGAAACAAGGCTCAATATCGCTAATCATCAAGATAATGCAAATCAAATCCACTAGGAGATATCACCTCATATGTATTAGGATGGCTATTCTAAAATATTAGAGCAATATAACAAGTGTTGGCATGGATGTGGGGAAAAGAAACCCTTGCGCAGTATAGGTAGAAATGTAAATTGGATCAGTCTCTATGGAGAACAATATGGAGGTTTCTCAAAAAATTAAAAATAGTATTACCTTATGATTCAGCAATTCTATCTCTGGGTATATATTCAAAGAAAATTAAAAACAGTAATTCCAAAAGATATATGTATCCCCATGTTTGTTGCAACATTATTTACAATGGCTAAGATATGGACACATTGTAAGTGTCCATTAATGGATGAATGGAGAAAGAAATTGTGTTATATATACATATGCAATGAAATATTACTCACCATAAAAAAGAACAAACGTTTGCCATTTGCTATGACATGGAAGGATCTCGAGGGCATTATACTAAGTAAAATAATCTGACAGAGAAAGATAAATACTGTATGATTACTCATATATGTGTAATTTATACACACACAAATAGACACACACTCATAAACATACACACTAAGTTGATAGATACACACTGCAGAGTGTTGGCTATCAGAGATGTGTGTAGAGTGTGCAATAAATGGGTGAAATCTTTTTTCTTTATTTTTAGTTTAAATACATTTTTAAAAAGGCAATCACAGCACTCTTTATTTTAGAGATGACCATGTGACTGTCCAACTCATACCACGATCTTAGAAAATATGCCCAGTCTACAGCCTAAAAGGACAGATTTACACTTGTACTAGGAGGTCAGACAATTAATTTCACAAACACATCCTACAAAAAGTGCTACATACCTCATTGCTGAATATCACTATGGTCACTTTTGAAGTATTCCCCTTGGGAAGCTATGTACTGACTCCAGTTCCTAGTCCACCCTTCAAAACAATTTTGGAACTCTTTCTGGAATGACCATTACAGCTGTCGTCATCCCCAATCTGACAATTAAGTTCATCAACTTGCCACCATGTGGTTACATTGACAGCACTGTACAAAAAACTCAGTAAGGCATCATAATGAGTTGTTTGTACAGTGCTGCCAATGTAAGCGCATGGTGGCAAGTTTGTGAACTTAATTGTCAGATTTTGGGCGTGATGACAGCTTTGATGGCCATTCCAGAAAAAGAATTCCAAAATTGCTTTGAAGTGTGAACTAGGCACTGGTGTCAGTATATAATATCCCAAGGGGAGTACTTAGAAGATGACCGTAGTGATATTCAGCAATGAGGTATGTAGCACCTTTTCTAGGATGAGTTTGCAAAATTAATAGTCTGACCTTGTATAATACATAATGATATCAAACATGGGCCACAAATTAGTGGAATAGGGCTGGACATCTGACTATGAGATTCTCATTAGACCACTCAAAATCTCTTTATTAGAAGCTGTAATTGAGAATCAGTGACTGAGTCAGTCATTAGAGGGTGTTAAAAGTTTAAGAGTCATGTTGGTTCATGGATTGAGGCTTCAGTTCTGGGGTATCCTTGATCAACCATGTGTATTTGCCAAGAATTCTCTCTCTCTTTCTCTCTCTCACTCTCTCTCCCTCTATCACACACACACACACACACACACACACACACACACACACACACACTAGTTACACACAGAAAATGATTGTTTGAATTCCAAATTCCCGTGATCTCCTGTTAAATTTCCTGTTATTATATTCTGTGTAATTCTCAGGTATCCTTGAAATACATGTTATATTTATTTGAGCTGTTTTGAATGGATTCCTCTTCTATGTAAATACATTAGCTCTAAGAGAGCAAGTGTGATTTACCCATTCATTCAGTAAGCATTTAATGAGCACTTACTACAGGCCTGGACTTTTAGAAAATACAAAGATAAGCAAAATGTGGTTACAACCAATAGAAAAGTCAGTAGTGGAGAAAAATAAAAAAGCATTTGTAATAAAATATAATTAAAATGCAATGTAGTGAATGCTAAACTAGAGGTGGGTACTGAGTACTATTACCTCAGCTGGAAAGAACTCAGTATGATAGTTGAATTTAAAAGATCTACTAGAGTAAAAAATCTGGTAAAGTCATATCAAATGAAAAACAAAAGTCACATCAAATGAAACTCAATATTTAAAATTTCCTTGAAGAATGAGTAAATATATGCCAAATTAAATAGAGAGCACGTATAGACTTTAAAGAGAGGGTAGCTTAGGACCAGTCCTAGAATAATTTCAACATTAAGGGTAAATTAGATTGGATAAATTGCCAAAGGAAATTTGAAAGAAGGGCAAAGGAATAGGGTTATTCAAGCTAAAGGAAAAGAATGTTTTAAGCAGGTAGATGCCAGGTATATTGATGATCATTGAGAGGTTAAGAAATTCAGTTTCTGAAAGCTCATATTACATTACTGATACAGAGTTGATTATCAACCTTAGTTAGATGGATGTCACTACAGTGATGAAAACAAAATCAAATTGAATGGCTTGCGAGAGGTGAGAAAATGGAGAGAGTCAACAAAATTGAAAAAAATTGGCTTTGAAAGATAATGAAGTAATAACTAAAGAGAGAAGTGGAATCATGGGATAAAATCTTTTAAATATACAAAACTTGAGTACATTAGAATGAGACTAAATATATACATAAGTGTGCACAGAAAATATTATTAACTGATGATGTATACAGTTAAAGATTTTCATTGAAAAGGTTTAGATTTATCCATAGAGATGCTAAACTTGGCTTTATTTGTAATAGTCTCAGAAGAAATGAGTCTAAGTGTCTCAGAATAAATAATGAAAAGTTTGAATAATATTTCCATAGGATTTGTGTGGATTATTATGAAACATTTTATAATAATGTTTTATAATCACATTAGTGATAAAGGTCAAGTTGGTGAAAAATTAATCTTAAGTTAAAAACATAAAGTGCAGTGCAATATAGAAAACATATAAACCATGATTCTTATTTTGTTATTCAAACATGGACACACAGGAAAGACTGGAAAGAAATAATCTATTGTGAAATTGTATACCTGGAACTTATGTAATTTTTACTAACCAATGTCACCCCTATAAATTTAACAATAAAAATTAATAAAAAATAAAAACAAACAAAGAAATAATCTGTTGAACAGTTATCTTGGATAGTGAGATTACTGGTGATTTTTATTTGTCTTTTTCAAAATAAAACTTTTCATTTCTAACTCAATAATAAGCATGTATTTTTATAGTCAGAAAGAAGTAAATATTCTTAAATACTAGATAAATTATACCTGCTGTATGTTTCTCTAGGAGACATAAAATCACAAACTTTTATCAATTATACATTATCCTATTAATTACATAATCACAACCTTATTTCTTTTTAAAATGTATCTGCAACCCTACCCAAAGGGCATGCTGCAAGTCTTTAAACTTTTAATATTGTACGTGAACAAGCTTTTCAAACTGTGTCTGTCTTTGTGTGCACACAAATGTATGTATGTGTATGCCTGTGTTTAGATGATGATGGAAACATATTTCAGGACATTTCTTAACTGACACAATTTTACATCTAGTTTAATTTTTCAGACCTGTATGCAGAGAAAAATACATTTAAAATCATTTCCAATGAAGCCATGAAAACTACTTAATATTATTTCAATCAGTGGTGTGTGTTTGATTGAAACATATTTCTCCTTTATAAAAACAAGAAATCTTGAAGGGCTCCAGTTTGCTGCTATTAATGCTGCAAGTGAACTTAAATTATAACTTCACTAAAAGTAAAGAGAGATTTTTTTTCAGTGTGAACTTCAAAAACTGTGAAAATCACAACACCAAGATATTATCTTCCCATTGTATTTTTAAAGTATTTTAGCTACTGTGTAGAAATAATTTGAAAGGAAAAATCCCCAGTATCAACTTTTTTTTAAGGTTTTTATTTTATTTATTTATTTATTTTTTATTGGGGTGACATCTGTTAGCAAGGATTACATAGGTTTCAGGCATACAATTCTACAGTGCATTGTCAACTTGATGTATAATAAGTTCACCACCTAATGTGACTTCTCTTTCCATCACCTTATATTTAGCTTCCCCCCCTCCTCTCCCACCCCCTCCCCTTTCTCCCCTCCCTAACCCACTC
>PVJL010014817.1:0-26583 GCA_004026885.1 Lyroderma lyra
TTTCCCATCCTTTCACTCTAAGTCTGTGTCCTTATGTCTGAGGTGTGTTTCTTGGAGACAGCATATGGAGGGGTTTTGTTTTTTAATCCAATCTGCTACTCCGTGTCTTTTTATTGGTGACTTCAGTCCATTAACATTTAGAGTGATGATCGATATGTGAGGATTTCCTGTGGCCATTACTTATTTCTTTCTTTGTTTTTGTTTTATTCTTGTTTCTTTCTTGTTGCCCCAACTTTGTTCCATTTTTCCTGATGTTTTGTTTCAGGTCGAAGAGCCTCCTTCATTATTTCTTGAAGTGCTGGCCTTGTGCTGGCAAATTCCCTCAGCTTCTTTGTGTCTGAGAAGGTCTTTATTCCTCCTTCATATCTGAATGATAATTTTTTCTCGGCTGGAAGTTTCTCTCCTTTAAAATTCTGTATATTTGATTCTACTCCCTCCTGGTCTGTAGAGTTTCTGCTGAGAAGTCTGATGCCAGCCTGATGGGTTTTCCTCTAAAGGTTATAATTCTTTTTGCCCTGGCTGCCTTGAGAATTGTCTCTTTGTCTTTAGTTTTGGACTTCTTTAGTACCATGTGTCTTGGAGAGGATCTGCTAGGGTCCAGGTATCTATGAGACCTATTTTCTTCTTGAACTTGGGGTTCCAGATCTTTCCATAGGTTTGGAAAGTTCTCTTCTACTATTTGTTTGAGTATGCTCTCTGTAGAGTGCTGTGCTCCTTCTTCTAATCCTACTATCCTGATGTTGTTTTGTCTCATGGAGTCAGATAGTTCTTGCAGAGTTCTTTCAATCCTTTTGGTTCTGTATTCCCTATCTTCCTCTTTCTGAGATGTTTCCATGTTCCGTTCTTCAATGCTACTAATTCTTTCCTCCATCTGGTTGGCCCTGTTTCCTATGGCAGTTATTTCATTTCTCACGTCTTTTATTGTGTTATTTGTCTCTCGCATTTCCATCTCGATCTTCCTTATGCTCTGAATTTCTTTGTTAATTTCTTCCTTTTGTTCATGGATTTCCTTTCTTAGGTGGATTTCCTTTCTTAGGTCATTCATGTCAGCTACGGTGTTCCACCATTATGTATTCATGTCTCTCAGACCCTTCAGAATGGCTACTTTAAATTCTCTGTTACTTAGTTCAGAAACTTCTAGGTCTAAGAAGGTGTCTTGTGGATAAATTTCATGTTCTTTCTGAGCAGTTTTAGGTTTTAAGGAATTCATCCTGTCTGCTGGGTTCTTCCTCTTCGACATGAGGACATGTTCAGCAGAGCCCAGGAGCCCTGATTAGTATTTTTGTGGTGTCTTACTGTAGGGTAGACACTAGGTGACTCTGGGGGCCAAGTTTTGGGAGAGAGGGGGGTGGTTTATTTCTTATTTCTGGTCTCCTGCCACGTTTGGAGGTGGGGCACATCTATCCAGGATCCCTCCGCTTCCTGCAGTTAAGATATTTGGTTGGGGAGGCTGTAGGAGAGGGGAGAGGCCAATGAAAAGCATGCTGGGGCAGCTCCATCTCCTGTCCTATGCTAGGGAAGCTGGGTGATGTGGGCCGAAGCTGTTCTTGCTGGCTGGGTCAAATGCTATCCAATCAGCTTTTCTTCCTGGGCCTGCTCCAGAAACCAGCTGTTGGGGCTGAGTCTGCACTGCTTGTAGGCCCCAGTGGCGTGCGTGCAGGTGAGCACACCACAAGGCCAAAGCTGTGGGTCTGACCTCAGGCAGTATGAAGGCAGCATGCTTGCCTCCACAGCGGGCTGGGAACAGGAACTGCGGCCCTGCGTAGGAGTCGTGCGAGTGCGTGCTGTGTGTTGCGAGGGTGCCGGGAGCCGAGGTGCTGTCTCTGGGGACCCACCTCAGCCTGTAGCTGTTCAGAGTCCTCGCTCAGTCCTCTTGTTACTCAAAAGCTTCAGAGGCTGGTTCCCAAGCTCTGTCCCCAACACACTGCTCTAAGGCTTGGCTCTTCCGCAGTCTCCCACCGTTCTTCCACTTTGCTGGCTTTTACTCTTGTCGCCTCTTGGCCTCCCCTCTACTGTGCACTATGCTGCTCCCAGATAGTCAGCAGCAATCAGGCCCTGTCGCGATCCATCTCTGTTTCCTCCCCTCTCTCCCATTTACCCCCTTCTCTCCAACCTTCAGGTGTCTACTTGCAATGTGTGGATTTCTCAGCTGCCATTGTCACTCAGGGTCCTATTTCTTGGCTCCTGGATGGCCGTTCAATTGTGTTTTCTGGAAGAGCCTTTATAGACCTCCTCTCCGGTTGCCATCTTGCTCTCAACCTCTATACACATTTTCTTTATCCATTCATCGGTCGATGAACATTAGAGTTATTTCTATCTTTTGGCTATTGTGAATAATGTATGCTAGTATGAACATTAGTATACCAGTATCTGGTTGAGTTCTTGCTTTGATTCCTTTTAGGTAGATACTTAGAAATGGAATTGCTGGATTATATGATAATTTCATGTTTAACTTTTTGAAGAACCACCAAATTCTTCCACAGTGGCTGCCCCATTTAACATTCCCATTAGCAATGCATGAGTGTTCCAATTTTGCTATATCTTCCCCAACACCTATTTCCCTTTTTTTTTTCTTTTTTGGTAAAAGCCATCCTAATGAGTTAAAGTGGTATCTATTTGTGGTTTTGATTTGCATTTCTCTAGTGGATGTTGAGCATCTTTTAATGTGCTTCTTAGTCATTTGTATAACTTCTTTTTTAAATTCATTTTTATTGTTGGACTTATTGGGGTGACATCGGGTAGCAAGGATTACATAGGTTTCAGGCATACAATTCTAGAGTGCATTGTCAACTTGTGTAAGTTCACCACCTAATGTGACTTCTCTTTCCATCACATTTGTATAACTTCTTTGGAGAAGTGGCTATTTAAGACTTAGGCCCATTTGTGAACTTAGTTGTTTTTTGTTGTTGTTGAGTTGTAGAAGTTCTTTATATATTCTGGATATCAATCACTTAGTAGATATATGATTTGCAAATACCTTCTTCCATTTTGTAGGCTGACTTTTCTCTCTGTTGACAGTCCTTCAATACACAAAAGTTTTTAAAATTTTGATGAAGTCCAATTTACTATTCTTTTGTTGTTGTTGCCTGTACTTTTGGTATCAATTCCAAGGAATCACTGGCAATTCCAATGTCATAATGATTTTTCCTTTATGTTCTCTTCTAAAAGTTTTAATTTGGGGGAGTTCCCTGATGGTGTAGTGACTTAAGGCTTCGGCGCTGGCGCTGTCAGCACTGCAGCCTGAGTTTGAGTCCCAGTCAGGAGCTACCCACATATCAAAAAAGCAAAAAAAAAAGAAAATAATAAAATAAAATAAAAGTTTTAGTTTTATCCCTTACACTTAGGTCTTTGACCTATTTTGAGTTCATTTTTACATATGGTATAAGGTCCAACTTCATGCTTTTGGATGTGAATAACCAGTCTTCCCAGCAAAATTTGTCTTGCCTCCACTAAATGATGTTGACACTCTTGTTGAAAAATCAACTGAACACATATGTGAAGATTTCTGGGCTCTCTTTTCTATTCCATTGGTCCATATGCCTGTCCTTATGCTGAGAGCACAGTTTTGGTTACTAACTTTATATTAAGTTTTGAAATAAAAATCTGTTTGAGTCCTGTAAAGTTTTCCTCTTTTTTTCAAGACTGTTTTGGCTATTGAAGGTTCCTTGAGACTCCATATGAATTTCAGGAAGGGTTTTCTGTTTCTGTAAAAAATGCTCTTGGTATTTTACTAAGGACTGCACTGAATCTGTAGACTGCTTTCTGTAGTACATTGTCATCATAACAATATTAAATCTGAAATGAAGAAGGGATACCTTTGCCTGTGAGAAGAACACTTTATACTTTGAATAAAAGTCCCTTAATGAATTGATATCTACCCTACATCTCTATTAAAAAAAAATCAATGATTTAGAAAGTGTGATATACTTTTTTTTTTTTTTGGGGGGGGGGGGTGGCGTAGTTTCCTGGCTGGGAATCGAACCCAGGCCACAGCACTGAGAGTGCCCAAGCCGACCCACTATACCACTAGGGAACCCCATGTGATAAACTTATAAAAAGGTTATGAGAAACTTTCCAAGTTTATTATTAATAGAGATGATTTTAAAAATGTTTATACTTTTGACTTAATAAAAACAAATACTATAAATGATACATTGTAGAATTGTACACCTGGAAACTATGCAATTCTTGTTAACCAATGTCACGCCAGTAAGTCTAACAATAAAAAAAGAAAAAAGAAAAAAAAGGAGGAGAGAATCAGCAAAAAAAACAAGTATTTAAATATAATTTAATATATAACATAGGCAAGTAAATATTTTAGGTCCCATAACTACAGACTATTTGCCATAAAATCTAAAAGTTTAAAATTTATATCACTTCCATGGATTCTTCACCAATTTTCAATTTCTTCTATTGGTATAATCATCTTAAAATGAAACTAATATTTTTACTAATACTATTAGAAAAAAATAATCTTGCTTGGGCTACTGAAATGTTTTACCTTGAGTTGTGAGCTGCCCTTCTTGAGCCTGCACACAACGAAGCTCTTCAATAGTTTCCTTCAGAGAATCCCTTTCTGTTCTTAACCTCTGGTAGGACAGTGAAATCAAGGAAAGTTAGCTGCAAATTTTATGAGTTTATTCATCAGTGATCTTTACCTTACCTAATAAATAACAAATAGCAGGGCCTGGACATGTTCTGATCTTCTATAAAAATATCATAGAAGGAAAACAATTATAAGAATTTTTCCCATTTAACAATATTGAATATCCACTATATGCAAGGCAGTATGTTATCCATAGTTAAACGTAAGAAACAAAACTGTCCATCCTTAACAATAAGCACCTTATTATCTAAATAATATGTTTTCATTAAATGGAAAAAAATCAAACAACAAAGAATTTAAATAGTCAAAATTATGACAAAAACATTTTTAAAAGATTAAAAAATACTAAACAAAAAAATTGTGTCTTCTATTATAATCATTAGGAAAACAGAAAAGCTTATATAAATTTACAGAGAGTCATGAGCAAAACAATGTAAAAGAAGCAACAGAGGTAGAAAAGTAAATATACATAAAAGAAATTAGAATGGAATTAAAATATTCTTTTAATCTTTTATTTTAGATTTCTCAAGAAGTGTAAATCTTAAATTTAAATTAAAAAATAAACAGGATCTCTAACTTTTTAAATTATAAATAGAAGGAATTAATGTAGTCAAAACATGAAATATCATTGTCTTAATTTTATCAGTGCTCACAACCAAAATGCCTAATATAGACACTTACATCCTTTTCTTTTTGAAGACTGTCAACTTTTTCTTTTAGCCGCTTATATTCAAAATCTAATTTATCTGCTTTCTTCGATTCTTCAGATAATCTATTTTGCAGTTCTACTACCTGATATAGAAAGGTACCATTAATTTTTATAATTTGAAACATTAGAAATTATCACTATTTTCTTCTACAGATCTGTGAAAACTCTTTCCTACAAATATTCAAAAAAATGTCTATGATACAGAAACCTAACTGAATGGAGAGAACTAGGAACAAAAATCTGCCACTATGGGTTTTAAAACCAGATTATCCAAAGTAACAATGTTCAAAATTATGAAAGAATATATAAGATTTGAAATTTCCTATTACCCAGATAACTGGGTAGTCTGATATCCTTTTAGCATAAGGCAAAAGGAATTATGGGGGAGGGGGGTTGGAATTCAACTGCATAGGTAAGCTTATAAGAAAGTGAAATCCTCATGCAATAAAACTGTAATGGGAAGTACCTGTGGAAGCTATGGACCCCAGAGATTTGAACTTAAATGGAGACAGGTGGATGTTAAAACACCTTGGGCTTTAAAAGGTAACGAGTCAGTAAACAGGTGGGTTAGGGGAGAAAAATCCAACTAGAAAAATGAGTAAGGAAACCTGACTGTTTTCAAGTGATTACTCCAGGTTTTAAAAAGTAAAACTTGCTAATTTGTAACTATGACCAGCTAATACATGGCTTTGGGCTTAAAATGTTACCACATGACCTGTCTGGCAAATCCTAATCCAACCAATTAATTTAAAATAGTCGCTGGTAATGCTGTGGAAATTCTAGCATAAGCAAAACACATACTATCTGGAAGAACTCTACCTCAACTCAGGCTCCCCCAGTATTTCCAAAGATAAAAATGGGCCAAATAAAAGAGCAAAGACCAAAAGAAATAAGCCACTATGAACAATGGTCAGCAGAAAAACATTAACAAGATAACAACGAAAAGGCAGAAGACACTTTCCAGGATTTCAGATTGGAATTATCACATATAAAATACTAGGTTTAATACTTAAAGATAAAGATAGAAATCTAAATTATGAAAGGAATGAGAAACCATAAACAATGATCAAGTAGGTTTGAAAGTGCACCCAAGGAAAACTTGTAGAAAGAAAATATAATTTTAAAATGAAGTATATTAATCCCTAGCTCAGAAAAAGAGAATCAGTGTATTATGCAATTTCACTACAATATTTCTAGGTATAGATATTTTTATTTACTTTGTATGTAATGCATTAATACTAAATCTGATATTCTTTATTAGCTCTGAAAAATGTTCAGCCATCCTTTTGTTCAAATAATGTCTTCCTACAATTTGGTTCTCTCCTTTGGACTCTGATTGAATTATTTCTCATTTTAATCTAAGGCTTTAAAATCTCATTTATAATTTCTTTCACCTGCATTTATTTTGGGTAATTTCTTAGTTCATAGTCAAGTTCACTAACTCTTTTTGTATGTTGAAAATTTCAACATAAAATGTTGGGAAGAAATGTTTTCACAAAAAATAAAAAACAAAAAAACAAGAACCCTGCCAGCTATTCATGATACGAGGATTGACAATTAAGTTCGTGAACTCATCCTAGCAAAAGTGCTACATACCTGATTGTTGAGTATCACCTACAGCCACCTTCAAAGTACTCCCTTTGGGAAGTATGCACCAACGCCAGCACCTAGTCCACCCTTCAAAGCAATTTTGGAACTCTTTCTGGAATAGCCATCAAAGCTGTTGTTGTATGACCCTTGATGTCCTGAATGTCATCAAAATGTCTTCCTTTGAATATTTCCTTTATCTTCAGGTAAAGGAAAAAGTGTTTGGGGGCCAGATTAAGTAAGTAGGGAGGGTGTTCCAACACAGTTATTTTACTGGCTAAAAACTCCCTCATAGACAGTGTCGTGTGAGCTGGTGCATTGTTGTGATGCAAGAGCCATGAGTTGTGTGTGAAAAGTTCAGATCATTTTTATCTAACTTTTTAACACAGCCTTTTTTCTGCACTTCCAAATAGTACACCTGGCTGACTGTCCAAGTTGGTACAAATTCATAATGAACAATCCCTCTGATATCAAAAAAGGTTAGCGACATCAATTTGACTCTTGATTTGGACTGACAGAACTTTTTGGTCGTGGACAATTGGCTGACTTCCATTAGGCATTTTGACGCTTTGTTTCAGGTTGATGTTGGTACACCCATGTTTCATCACCAGTGATAACAAAGCCCAAAAGATCGTTCTTGCCTCTCCAAAAGGTCTAGTCAAACTTCGACCCTCTTTTGCTTTTGTTAATTGGTGAGTTCCTTTGAGACCATTTTTGCACACACCTTTCTCATGCCAAGAGTTTCTGTTATGATTTTCCTAATGGTTTTTCTATCGATGTTTACTTGGTCTGCTATGTTTCTCACAGTCAGCCAACGATTTTGATGCACAACTCAATGGAGTTTTGCAATGTTTTCATCAGTTCTGCTCGTTACTAGCCACTCTGATCTCTCTTCATCAGGGATGCTTTCTCCCTTAGAAAAACATTTAATCCATTTGTACACTGCTGTGTTCTTCATGGCATTATCCTCATAAACTTGGACTAACATGTCCCTGATTTCATTTCCACTCTTGCAAGTTTAACAAGAAATTTAATGTTTGTTTGTTGGTCTAAAATTGTTCTAACATTTTCGCAATGGCACACAAAAACATGCAACAATAATAATGAACGCCACTCAGCAAGACACCACCATATGTCGACATTCACACAGCTGTGAGACACGGATATCTCAAGGTTATAAAACCTTACCAAATTATTTGTACAGTGCTGCCAACATAAATGCATGGCAGCAAGTTCGTGAACTTAATTGTCAGATCTCGTATACAAGGCTATTCTACTAAAACTCCTCCAACTCTTTTTGTGAAGTTAGTATAATTCTGATGCCACAATCAGATAAGAAAAGTATGAAGTAGAAAACTTCACGTGAATCACAGAGGTCAAATATTCTAAGTAAAATGAACAAAGTAAATTTAACAACGTGAAAACATTAAGTAAATCCACTATTACCAAACTAAATTTATCTCGGGAATCCAAGGATGATTGAAGTATAGAGAAATCCACTAACATAATTAATCACATTAACCCTTTTGCTGCAAAATTTGGATATATCTGAATGAATATTTCCATCCGCTGACTGTGGCATTCAAGTTTACCCCACAAGCTCAGAAAAACTTTTGTTATGCAGTGCGAAACTGTTCCAAGTACTCTTCTCCATTTACAACATTTTAAAATATGTTTTCCTGTGGTTTGCACTAACAATAATAATGTTTTGTATGCTATGTTGTGTAATAATTTGTAATAAATTTTTTTATGTCATCAATGCCATTAGAGTCTAATTTATCTAATTCACACCACTTAGTATGGTTTGAGTATTTTTTGGTAAAATTCAATATAACGGTAAATGTATTATCACATAACAAAAATTTAAAATAAAAATGTCATTTATATACAAAGCAGCTCAAAATGTTATTATTAAGTGCATAATATAGTAAAAATATCCACTTTTCATATTTTGTGGGGTTTTTTGACACATTTTAAAAAAATCTGAAGTCAATTAACACAGTGAAAGAGTTAATAGAAGGAAAGTTGATGAAATTCAACATCCTTTATAAGATGGACACCTTGAGCAAATTAGTAATAAAATTGAATTTCTTTATCCTAGTAAAAAGTGGCTAAAGAACTACAGCAATCCTTACACTGGTAAAACATGTAAAGTATTCTGTGTAAAAATCAACAAAAAATGGTTGCCTACTATTACTGTTTTTATCAAAAGTTGTATTAAAGGTCAGACAGGCTGATTAAGAAGAAAAAAGTATAGAGTAGAAAGAAGCAAAATGCTTTTATTTGTATACTGTATCATTTCTGACAAGAGAGCCAAGAAACATTATTAAAAGTAACATGAGAATTTGGCAAAGTTGCAAAATCAATATTTAAAAATCTATTTCAACCATAAATAATGAGCAATAAACTAAAAACGGTATTCTTTCTTTTGCTAATTGCATTTACAAAAACCAAATACACAAAGTATCAAGAGTAAATATAACAAATTATGTGCATGTTATTTACAAGAAAATTATAAAACTTAACTGAAAGACACTGAAGGCCTAAATAAATAAAAGGATATTATATTCACTGAAATGAACATTAATGTCATAAAGATTTCAATTATCCTTAAACTAATCAACAGATTCAATTCCGAAAGGTTTGGGGTAAAAAGGGAAAGAAAAGGCCTGAGACAATTTTGACAAAGAAGAAGGTGTGGGTATCTGCAGTACTAAATATCTATAAAGAGTAACAGTGGGGTATTGGTGTAAGGACAGACAAATAGGCCAATGAAACAGAAGAAAGTGCCCAGAAACAAATCAGCATATAACATGCAAACTTTAGATGTACGATAAGAGAGAATTACAGGCCAGTGTGGAAGACACTGTTAAATAAATGCTGCTAAGCTAACTTGTTGCCCTTGCACCCCACACAAAAATCAATTCCATGTGGCTTTAAGACCTAAATGTGCAAAACAAATTTTAAATCTTTGTTAACAAATTAGAGATTAGTTTTATATTCTTATGTAGGAAATGATTTCTTAAACAAGACATAATAAGCACAAATCATAAAGAAAGAGATATTTAAAGTTCATTACATAAATATCAAACTCAAAGTAAAAAGACAGGTCATGGATAGGAAATAAATGCAACATGTATAAGTGACAAAAGATTATTATTGGGGATCAAGATGACAGCATGTGAGGACGTCCCTGAAACTTCTCATGGAAGTTGTAAGCTGAATAGCCAAAATCTGACAAGGGTATTCCCAAGTTACACAGCCTCAGCTGATAAACCCACCCACCACAAGAAAACACCAAAAGGTCAGAGAAAGGAAGGTGAACAGGAGTAAACAGAACGGAGCAGTTGTGGATACGGGACTGCAAAAGCCCAGAGCTGGCAGAAGAACCGAGGAGGGGGTGGGGGAAATGGGCTGAAGCCAACATGATCCCAGGCACAAGGAGGAGGGGATAGTGGAAGCCCCAGAGGCAAGGAGATAAAGCCCAAACAGAGCAGTGCTAGGGCCCCAGCCAGAGCACCATGCCCTGGATGTAATAGGGCCTGAACAAAGGCATGCTAAAGTTTCCAGGGTGAAAACAGGGAAACAGCCAAATGCAGCCCGAAAGGAGGAGCCAATAGGCACAGGACTTGCCCACAAATTTGCCTTTGATGAACTTGAGGCTAAGTGCCGGCAGATGGGGAAGGGGGTGGGGGTGTCACTAACCAGAATAAATACAATCCTGGGTAAAAGGAGGGCTCAGGAGAAGAGGAAAAGGTGGTGCCAACGGTACACACCATCCCAGTGCACTCCTGATAGAGAGCCAAACTTGATTTGGTGTGTTCATCCACTGAGGATCTGGTGCACTCCTGACAGAGGGTGAAGCTTGGTTTACAGCATGTATCCGCCGGCTCCGGTGTGCTCCTGATGGGAGGGCAAAGCCTGCTTTGCGGTGTCCAACCACCCGAGCTCTGGTGTGCTCCAGACAGAGGGCCAGGCCAGGCTTGTGTTGCAGTGCAAGCCCAGCTCGGCCTGGCACGCCCTTGAAGGAGGAGCAGGCTTATGCTACAGAATCGCCTGCCCTAGCCCTGAGTGCTCCTGACAGAGGTACAGGTCAGTTTTACAGCTGAGCCAGCACCCAGGAAAAACAGCAGTGAAGAATCCAGACAAATGATCTCAGAAAGGAAATCTCTGAACAAAAGGAACACTTCAACAAAGGAATTGAGGATCAGCTGGGACACAACAAAACCACGGTGTGAGAAAAACTCTTCTGAAAAACTCCTGTGGAGATTACAACTAATAAAGCACCTATACCTCAACCAAGGACGCTCTACACAATGCATAATCACAGCTAAGACACCCACATGTCGCGTTAAGGTACCTGCAGGGAGGCAGAGGGTTAAACAAAGGAGAAATAAAAGGGGAAGAGAGGGGATGTGGTCGGTGTAGGTTCCTGCTTGGAACTCTACTGCTGGGGAAGGGAGGAGGAAGAAGGCAGCGGGAGAGCACTCCAGGCCTCACTCGGGTTTGTGGGACAGAGGAAAGGAGGCCCAGAGGCAGGGTGTGAGATGCTGCACCCACCTCATTTTGCCCCAGGAGGTGCAGAATGGCCCACAAACCGCAGAGGCCGGACTTCACTCCAGTTCCCAGAGACGGGGGCACGACAGGTGGTGAGGAGCCGCAGCGTGAATGCTCTGGCCAGGAAAGAGAAAAAGAGGGGACTATGCACGCATTTCTCAGCCTACAACCAGGACGATTTGAAAGACCAGCAAAGAGGACTGACCCCAGAGTTCAGGGCAGAATCCACGTAGGGGCCAAACCCAGAACAGAAAGGTGTAATCATGCCAAGACTCCATGCACATCCCTGGAGCCACGGGAAGAAAAAAACAGAGCCGCAAATGCCCCTCCTCCACAGACCTCTGTCCGACCAGTATCAGAAGCGAACACTGAAGAAATTACAGCTGGGAGGGTCCTGAGAGGCTGCAAAATATGGAACCAGATAAAGGGAGCTCAAAATAAAGAAATGGGAACAGATGACTCATCAGAAACAGAGCTCAAAGCACTGATTATAAAAATGCTTAAGGAACTGAATGATAATTTCAACAAAGAGATAACAAGCATTAAAGAAGACTTAAAAACCATTATAAAGGACCAGACAGATATCATGTAGAATGGAATAAAAGTCACCAAACTGGATAAAATAGAAGTGCAAAGCAGTGATGTGCAGGAAAAGCCAGCAGAAAACGCCCATTTAGAATAGACAGAAATGAGAATCCTGGGAAATGAGGATGGTTTGAGATTCCTCTGAGACAATTTTAAGTGGATGAATATCAGAATAACAGGAGTACTGGAAGGGACAGAGGAAAAACAAGGCATCAAGAAATCATTTGAAAAAATAATGAATGAAAATTTTCCTAACCTGGTGAAGGAAATAGACATACAAGTCCAGGATGAACTGAGGATCCCAAACAAGATGATCCCAAACAAGAACACAAGACACGTCATAATTAAAATGGCAAAAGTAAACGAAAAAGAGAAAATTCTAAAAATAGCAAGAGAAATGCAAGTAGTAACTTATAAAGGGATACCCATTCGACTCTCAGCTGATTTCTCACCAGAAACTTTACAGGCCAAAAGAGATTGGCAGAAAATATTCAATATGATGAAAACCAAGGACCTACAACCAACAATAATGTATCCAGCAAGGCTAGCATTCAAAACTGAAGGACAGATAAAGAGCTTCTCAGATAAGAAAAAGCTAAAGGAATTCATCAACACCAAACCAGTACTACAAAGAATGTTAAAGGGACTTCATTAAGATGGGAGAAGAGATGGGAAAGGGGTGGAGAAATTTAGTTTGATTGTTAACACAGAATTGAAAGTAGCAGAGAAGCAAATCTCATGGACACAGTCAATAACTTAGGAGTTACCTGAGGATAAGTGGGGAGTGGGGTGAGGGAGAAGGGACAGGGACACAAATATATGGTGATGGAAAGAGAACTGACTCTGGGTGATGAACACATAATACAACACAAAGAAGATGTAATATAGAATTGTACGCCTGGGATCTATGTAATTTTTACCAATCAATGTCATCCCAATAAATTTTTAAAAAGTTGGGCAGAAGACTTGAACAGACACTTCTCCTAGGAAGACATACAAATGGCCAACAGATATATGAAAAAATTCTCAACTTCTCCAGCTATTAGGGAAATGCAAATCAAAACCACAATAAGATACCACCTCACACCTGTCAGAATGACTATGATCAACAAGACAAAGAACAGCAAGTGTTGGAGAGGCTGTGGAGAAAAAGGAACTTTCATATACTGCTGGTGGGAATGCAAACTGGTACAACTGTTACGGAGACACTATGGAGGTTCCTCAAAAAACTAAGAATAGAGTAACCATATGAGCTGGCAATTCCACTTCTGGGTAGCTACCCCAAAATGTGAAAACCTTAGTCCGCAAAGATATATGTACCCCAATGTTCATTGCATCACTGTTCATTGTGGCTAAGACATGGAAACAACCAAAGTGTCCTTTGATAGAAGACTGGATAAAGAAGTTGTGATACATATACATAATGGAATATTACTCTACCCTAAGAAAAGCTGAAATAGAGCCATTTATGACAACATGGATGGACCTTGAGATCATCATGCAAAGCAAAATAAGCCAGACGGAAAAAAACCAAAAACTGTGTGATTTCATTCACATGTGGTACACAAAACTGAAATCAACAAAGAAACAAAAACTCATGGACACAATAGTTTAGTGGTTATCTGTGGGTGAGAGGGGAAAGGACAGGGTCTCAAATATATGGTGATAGAGAACTAACTCTGGTTGTTGAACACATAACAGAACACATAGATGATGTACTGTAGAACTGTATACTTGGAACCTTGTAATTTTTACTAACTAATGTCACCCCAATAAATTTAACAATAAAAATAAAAGATTAATATCAGAACATATAAAGAACTTTCAGAAATCAATAAGAAAAATAATCCAATTTTTTAAATGATTAGAAAATAAAAACAGGCAATTAACAAAAAATGTGATCAGTAAATATATTTGAAATTAGGGTAATGAAAAATATAATCATAAGGAGACACTATTTCATATATATCCAATTGGCGTAATATCAAGTACTATGTGTTGGTGATGATGTGGAGCAACAAGAATTCATTTAAACTTCCTTTTGGTAACACGATTATTTTGGAGAACAATCAGACAATATCTAATTAAATAAACATACCCTAAGGAAGAAATTCCATATAGTTGTAAAACTTTCACACATGTATAAGAAAGGTAATGTTCAATACTATTGATAGTGGCATTTCTTGTAATATAAAAGAAAAGTTGAAACATATGTTCTTCAACAGGAAAACTGACAAATTACAGTATAGTCAATAGGATGGATACTATCCAACAAAAAAAATAAATAAAACAAAGCTATATTTATCAACATAAACAATCTTACAAATATGCTACTGAGTAGCTGTATAGCCCTTTCCTTTTATCATTTATATATAGCTTTAAAACATGTCAAAATGCTACAAATTTTATATACATAAATATATATGCAGCAAAAGAATAAAGACATGCATAAAAATGAAAAGCACAAAACAGCATAGCAGCTACTGTAATGAGGAGGGGAATAATATTTTATTTTTTAAGCATGGATACTTACTGTATTCTTTTCTTGTGTATTTCTTAAATGTTATTACAAATAAATTAAAAAATAAAAAGCAATAAAAGGATCTGCTATAGAGAACCATAATAAACTCTGGATAAGAACTAAATTTCACAGATAAAATTCAGAATACCATGAAAACAAAAGTTAGTAGATTTTTGTTTGTTTTTTTGTTTTTGGTAGCTCTCTGGCTGGGAATCGAACCTAGGCCGTGGCATTGAGAGTGCCGAAGCCTAGCACTATACCACCAGGGAACTCCCTAAAGTCAGTAGATTTTTGATAAACTATAGTGTTATAATGGAGAACTTTCTTGAAAACATCATTAGGAAACTTTGTTACCATTATTTTACCTGTCTCTTATATGTCTCGAGTTGACTTCGAGCTGCATTGGCTTTTCTTAACTCTTCCTCTAGACTGACAGTGTTCTGCATATACATAGTGTTCTTCTCTTCTAAGAGTTTAACCTGCCGCCTCAAATCACCAAGATCTTCTAGCTTCTTTTTATATGATTCCACTTGGCCTTCTAGTTTAGATACTTTATCAGAAGAATGTCTAGAATGAGATGGGAAATTAGAAATCAGAAACATACCCACAGTTATAGAGCTGTTTTAGTAATAAACCAAGAGGGATTACAAGGAAATAACATGTTCTAATGAAATTGTAAAACTAAAGGTGATCAAATTACAGCAAAAATTATAATGGAGAACTTTATATAACTTAAGGAAAGCAGGGGAGCAGGTAACAAGCACAGTCACATGTAGTACAAAAGCAAAATAAATTGTGCAATGTCCAAATGATTTGGCATTTAGAAGGTTAATAAAAGCACATAGAAACAGATGTTTCTGTAGAGCAGTGCGGGCAGGTAGTGGCACATTTTAGGAGGTTAAGGAGAGAACATCTTACCCTGTATAATCTAAATTTGTTTTGGAGAGAAGTAAAGAGTAATAAATTTTTTTTTCTAAGATGAGAGAGACCTAAACATAAATATATGCTAAGGAGGAAGATTCGAATGCAAAAAGAAATAACTGATGTAACACAATCTCTGTGTAAGCAAAAAGTATTGAGACCCGGATCATTGAAGAAGAAATTAGCACTTGCCACAAGGAAGAATAACAAGTTACACTTTAGAAGCAAAAAAGAAAGATTAGTGGGAATGCAGGGAAGTTAGGAGGTGCAGGAAACACAGGACATGGAAAGCTCCATAGTTCATGGCCTCTTTCCTCTATGCAACAGGAAACAATGCCATCTACTGAGACTAAAGTTTAGGAGAGGCTGGGTGAAATGGGCATGTAAGTGAGAAGAATTATGAAAATATGTAACAGCTATGAGAGAAATGGGAGACATAGGTATCTTCTGATGAGGAGAAGAACAGTGGACCAATGATAAGAAACTAGTGAAGAATAAAGATCATTAATTTGTAATAGGACAAAATTATATCACTATGTGATTTTCTCTATTCATTCTTAGTGTTCAAAGAGCAAAATGTAAATTATAGATGGATAGAATGATCCAACAGAGGATAGATTATACAAGAAGTGGAAATGTTTGGAAAAATAACGTGGCAGGGAGTGAGGTTACTAATGAGAGAACAGTTAAGGTGAAGATAAAAAGGTCTAGCAAGGAAATGAAGCCTTGTAGGGTGTGACATTACCGAAAAAAGAAGACCAAGTAGACTGGAGGACTCAAAATTAAGGAAAAGGAGTAATAAGAAAAACTCTAGAGCTATGTAAGTATGAAGTGACAGAGATTAATTTCTATATGACAAACATTTGTAGAAAACTTATTTGCCAGATACTGTAACAAGTGTTTACAAATATAAATTCAATTCAACATATAAATCTGAGGTAGGTATGTATATTATTTCCATAAATAATGGGTAGCAGCGAGATCCAAATCCAGGTGATCCAGCTTTTAAATACCCATCTATGCTCAGAGATCCTAGAGTTTGTAACATTGGTGGTAGAATTGTTCTGGATGATGATAGGTCTGAGAGTCTACAGAGATGAGAAGATTGTTTACCTAAGAACATCTATTTCATCTTTTAGAGACTGAGCGTCATCTGCCAAAGTGGTTAGTTCATCATTCTGTTGCCGAAGTTCAGAGATTTCCTTTTCTAACTCTTCACAGCGTATTCGATAATCATCTTTGGCTGCTTCTAGTCTGTAACCAAAACAAAATAAACCAAGAAAGTACTATTTACTGTCTAATAATTCTCCTTAGAACAGCAAAAGGAAATAAAAAGCATAAGAATAAACGCTTGAATTTGTCTCCTACTTCAGTGACAATAAACTATAATGCTAACTATCCTAAAAATAGTTTCTAATGTTCCAAGGCTTGTGGCAGGTTAAGAACTAAATGCCATTCCTCTATTCAAAAAGTCAGACATCAACTAATATTTGTCAAAATATAGCAGATAAAATTTATTAAAAATTTTATTTTTAATTATGAAATTTATATTCCTTGTTGCAAAATACAGAAAAGCTAAAATGATAAATATCATAAATTAATCTAAATAAACAACTACTATTACCATTTTTGGAGTATATCCCTCCAGTCTGATTTCTAGTCATAGGTCTTTTCTTACTTCTTATTAATTTGTTTTGCTTAACATAAGTGCTTCCTTTAAATTTATAAGATTCTTTTGTCTCACATGACACAAATATTTATCGTTATTTACCTGTAATATTATTTATATAAGTATTCAATGTATGGAAATTCTTAATTTTTATGTAACCCAACTGATGAATATTATACTACATAGTTTTCAATTTTAGTATGATTAGAAAGCTTTTCCTTTTAATCCTATATTTTCTGTTACGTATTTATAGGGTTTCATTTTTAACATTAAAATTCTCAATAAAGTTCTCAATTTCCGTGGAATTCATTTTGGTATATGATATAAAGTAGGAATCTAACTTTTACTGCCAAAATATCTAGCAAATGTGCCCAAACCATTTAACAAATAATTTAACCTTTCCCTGTTGATTAGAAAAATGCCACCTTTATCATATTATATAGTTTTATAAACACTTGGATGGGTTTCTGGAACTTCCTTAGTGTCACTGGATTGTCTGTAATTTGCTGCACCAGTACCAAGCTACTATTCATTAGTACAGGCTTATGACATATTTCAACACTCGATATGACAAGTACTCCCTCATTATACTTGGTTCTCAAAATATTGTGGGAATCATTAACACTTCTAGATAAAATTTAAATTGAAATTAAGTTCAAATTATATAACAACTTAAGAGAAAATGTCATGTCATTCTTATAAAGCTCCATGAAAAACATAAAAAATGACATTATTTCTCTCCATGTATTAAAATATTTTTAATGTATAATGGAAATTTTCATCATATAAGTCCCTAATATTATTACAGTAGTCCCCACTTATCCATGAGGAATACGTTCTGAGATCGCCAGTGGATGCTTGAAACCATGGAGAGTATTAAACCCTAATAAACTATGTTTCTTCCTATATATACATACATACATACCTTTTCACTTAAAGGACGCACTTTACAGCTTTTCTTTGGCTTTCTGAATTGTCAGTATCACTACTGTTGCACTTTGGCGCCATTATTAAATAAAATATGGGTTATCTGAACACAAGCAGTGTGACACTGCAACAGTTGATGGGACGAGTAGACAGCTACTGACTAGAGGGCAGGTGGTATATACAGGGTGGATACACTGGACAAAAGGATAATTTCTCTCCCAGGTGAAATGGCATGAGATTTCATCACACTACACAGAACAGTGTGTGATTTAAATGTCATGAATTGCTTATTTCTGGAATTTTCCATTTAACATTTTTGGATTACAGTTGACTATGGGTAACTGAAAACACAGTAAGTGAAAATGCAGGTAAGATGAGACTACTGTACTTTCAATTTTTTTTAAGTACTTATATACTCATAAATGGAAGGTCTTCCTGTCAATACTAACTAGTTATTGCTAGAAAAGCTCATGATCTATGCAAATGTCTTAGTCATCCATTCCTTGTTAAATGTTTATTGGTTCTAAGAACTTTCAGTTCACTCTCTTATATGTTCTATGTAGATAAACATAATATCTACAAACTTTGTCTTTCTAATATTTTCACCTCATTTCTTATTTCATTTTCTAGAAAAATAATTAACAGCTAAATCTTATATAGCATCTATATGTCAGGTAATACTCCAAGTATTTTACATATATAAACCCACTTAATACTCACTTAAAATTAGAAGGGAAGTAATACTACTAGACCATATTATAGTAGAGGAAATAGAGGCATGCCCAAGTCTACATAACTAAAAGATGGCAAAGCCAGGATTGTTCAAATGTCTAGAAAAAAGTCAAATAATAGATTAATATTCATTCTCATACTATATCTGATGATAAAGAATAATAAATATTTCTAAGATATACAAATATATAGTATTGATAAAACATTTGAACTGTTATCAAGTACTTCAAAATACAATACTGTAATATGTATTGTGGAACTATTTCATTTATAATGAAAATGTAAGATAATTCTAAATACCACTTCCCCAAAACCATATTTAAAAACTAGCCACAATTTTGAGACTTCCCATCCAAGATGGTGGCATAGGAAGAAACTGAACACACACCCTACCATCAATACATTAAATTTATACCTACAGACAAAGCAATTACCCCTGAAGAACTGAACAGCTTTTGCATAATAAATGAGAAAGAGACCACACAGAAACAGGTAGGAGAGACACAGACACGGTACGATGGGAATGCTACCCTCAATGCACCATCCTGCAGGAGGGAGGGATCACTGATTCTCCTACCTTGGGGCACAGGGAAAAATAGCAGTAGTTTAAGAGAAGGAAATCCATTTACCAACCCTAGATCATCTGGGAGGGGGGCTGTGGGAACGTTCTTCTGTTGTTGGAAGTACCAAGGAATGCCATTTGTTGTGCTACCCTTCCACCTTGATCTCACAGAAAGGAGCATGATCCAGGTATTCAAGCCAGCAGGCTAAGGCTATCAGAGTGTATAGGAGACCCTAGGCCCACACTAGCTCCTTGGCTTGCCCCCCAGGACTCTCCATGGCTGTACATTCTCCAGCCACAGCTTTGGGCACCAACTAGGCTTATCCGCAGAACTCCCCTCAGCCCCATGTCCACTCTGACTACAGTCCTGGGTCACAATGTTGCTTGCTCCTGGGTGTCCCAACAGCCTGCTCTAGTTCCAGCTTCTAGCCAATCTGCCACAGCATCCCTCCAGTGGCTTGCCCCGAGAACACCCCATGGCTGAAACCCACCCTAGCTATAACTGTCCACCTGGTACAGCTTATACTCCGGACATCTTGCAGGTCATGCTACTTCAGCTACAGCTGCAAGCCCTGGTGCAACTAGCCCCCAGGACTTCCCTTGGTCTGAGTCTCCTTCAACTATAGCCTAAAATGGCCTGAAAAGGAAGCCCCAGTGTAGCTTGCCCCTAGACCCTTACAAGGCCTGTACTCACCATAACCATAGTTCTACTGAGCCTGCCAAGGTGGCCCCTGTGCAGCTTAATCCCACGACTTTCCATGACCTCAGCCAGTTCCAGCTATGGTCGTTGCTGGCCCATCACAGCAGCTACAGCAACTCCCCACAGCCCACTGCAACAACTCTCCACAGCTCACTCCAGCTAGCCTGCCTAGATAGCCCTGGTATAGTCTCCCTGTGACCTATGCCCACTTCAGCACTTGGTGGCCTGCCAAGGCCACCCAGCACACACAGTCAGTATACAAAAGGGAAGCTCCTATACAAGGCTACTCCTTCCAGACTGGAAAAGGTTGCTATTTTGCCTAATTCATTGAGACAAACCGAGAGACAACCAAAATGAGGAGAACCAGAAATATGTTTCAATGAAAGAACAGGATGAAACTCCCCAAAAAGAATTAAATGAAACAGAGACAAGCAATCTATAGGATAAAGAGTTCAATACACTGATTATAGGATGCTCACTGAACTTGGGAGAAGAATAAATGAACTTCAACAAAGAGATAGAAAAGATAAAAAAGAGTAAGAATTGAATACAATAACTGAAATGAAAAATACACAGAGGGAATCAACAAAAGATTAGATGATGCGGAGTCAGAGAGCTGAAAGACAAGGTATTGGAAATTACCCAATCAGAGCAGGAAAAAAACAAAACAAAACAAAACAAAACCTGAAAGTAGTTTCAGGGACCCCTGGGACAACATCAAGCACACCAACATTTACCTCAATTACCGCTGAAGGGGTCCCAGAAGAAGCAGAGAGAGAGAGAGACAGAAAACCTTTTTAAAGAAATAATGGCTTGAAAACTTCCACAACTTGGTGAAGTGAAAAGATATCCAAGTCCAGGAAGCACACAGAGTGCCAAACAAGATGAACCCACACAGGTCCATACCAAGATACAACATAATTAAAATGCTTAAAGTTCAAGATAGAGAGGATCTTAAAAGCAGCAGAAGAAAAGCACCCAGTTATATACAAGAGATCCTTCAGAGACTATTAACTGATTTTTCAACAGAAACTTTGTGGGGTGGAAGGGAATGGCATAATGTATTCAATGTAATTAAAAGAGAAAAAACCCACAGCCAAGAATACCCCAAGCAGCAAGATTATCATTTACTACTGAAAAAGAGAGTTTCCCAGACAAGCAAAAACTAAAAGAGTTCATCACTACTAAACCAGCATTACGAGAAATGTTAAAGGGATTTCTTTAAGTGGAAAAGAAAGTCCAAAACTGAAAATAAGAACATATAGGAAAGGAAAAATCTCACTAATAAAGGGAAAACACTTAGTAAATATAGTGATCAGCCAATTATCAAGCTAGTAGGAAGTTTAAAAGACAATAGTAGTTAAGAGAATTTGTAAATAAAGTAATAAATTAAGGAATACACACAAAATTTAAAATATTATGTTAAAAACATAAATATGGGTGGGAGTAAAAATGTAGTGCTTTTAGAATGTGTTAGAATTTAAATAAACATCAACTTAAAACAGACTACTATTTGTTATATATGAATGTTATGGTAACCACAAACCAAAAACCTCTAATAGATACACAAAAAGAAAAGAAAAAGAAACTCAAATAAATCACTAAAGAAAGTCATCAAGGTACAAGAAAAGAGAGCAAGAGAAGAAAGAAACAGAGAAGAACTACAAAAACCAGAGAATACTAAAATGACAATAAGTATATACATATCAAGAATTACTTTAAATGTAAGTAGACTAAATACTCCAATCAAAACGCATAAAGAGATTAAAAAAAAAAAAACACCACAATGATATTCTGCCTACATGAGACTCATTTCAGACTGAAAGACACACAGACTGAATGTGAAGGAATAGAAAAAGGTATTTCATGCAAATAAAAACAAAAGAAGGCTGAGGTAGCAATAGCTGTATCAGATTAAATAGACTTTAAAACAAAAACTGTAACAAAGAAGGGCTTACATAATGATAAAGTGATCAATCCAACAAAAGGATATAATACTTCTAAATATCCAAGCACCCAGTGATGGAATACCTAAATACATAAATTAATTATTAATGGACATAAAGGGAGAAATTGACAGTACTACAATAATGGTAGGAGACTAACAGTGGGAGACTTTAACATCCTACTTACATCAATGAACAGATCACCCACGTAGAAAATAAACAAAGAAATAGGTCTTAAATGACATATTAGACCAGATAGATTAATATATATATATTGAACAGTTCACCCTAAAACTGTGGAATTTACATTCTTTTCAAGTGCACATGGAACATTTTCCAGGACAGATCTAGGCCACAAAACAAGTCCGAAATCACATCTTCTTTTAATTACAATGATATGAAACTAGAAATCAATTACAAAAAGAAAACTGGACAAAAACACAAACACCTGGAAGCTAAACAACATGATACTAAACATTCAATGGGTTAATGAACAAATCAAGTGGAAACAAAAAAGTATCCTGACACAAATGAAAGTGGAATCACAGTAATACAAAATCTTTGGGACACAGCAAAAGCATTTCTAAGAGAAAAATTCATAGTGACAAAGGCATACCTCAAGAAACAAGAAAAATCTCAAACAATCTAACCTTACTATAAAAGAACTAAAGAACAAACTAAGCCCAAAGTGAGTAAAAGAAAGTAAATAATAAAGATCAGGGTAGAAATAAACGAAAGAGACTAAAAATGCTATAGAAACTAAAACCTGGTTCTTTGAAAAGATAAACAATACAAATAAACCTTTAGCCTGACTCATCAAGCAAGAGAGAGCCCAAATAAATAAAATTAGGGGGAAAAAAAAAAGTGACAACCACTACCACAGGAATACAAAGGATTATAACAGAATACTATGAACAATTATATGTCAGCAAATTTGACAACACAGAATAAATGGATAAATTCCTAGATACATATATTCTTCTAAGACTGAATCAGGAAGAAACTAAAATCTGATGAGACTAATTACTAGAAATGAATTGAATCAACAGTCAAAAAGCTTCCAAAAACAAAAGTCCAGGACCAGATAGCTTCACAGGTTAATTCTAGCAAGCATTCCAAGAAAAATCACTATCTATCCCTCTCAAACCATTCCAAAAAATTAAAGAGAGGGAAGCCTCTCTAACTTATTCTATGAGGGCAGCATTACACTGATATTGAAAACAAAGACACTACAAAATAAGAAAAATTAGAGGTCAATATCCCTCATGAAGACAGATGAAAAAATGCTCAACAAAATATTAGTAAATCGAATTCAACAATACATCAAAAAGATCACATACCATGAGTGGGATATACTGCAGAGATGCAAGGATGGTTCACGGTTCACAAATCAAGCAATGTAATACAACACATAAGTGAAATGAAGGATAAAAATCATATGCTATCAATAGATGCAGAAAAAGTATTTGAAAAAATTCAACATTCATTTATAATAAAAACTCAATAAAGTGGGTATAAAAGAAACATACCTTGACATAATAAAGGCCGTACATGACAAATTCACAGCTAACATCACACTAAACAGTGAAAAGCTGAAACCTTTTTCTCTAAGACCAGGAACATAGCAAGGATGTTCACTCTCACCACTTTTATTCAACATAGTATTAAAGATCCAAACCACAGCAATCAGATAAGAAAAAAAAATAAAGGTATCCAATTTGGAAAGAAAGAAGTAAAATTCACAGATGATATTCTATATATATTAAAAACTCTAAAGATTCCATCAAAAAATTATTAGAATAAATGAATTCAGTAAAACTGCAAGATACAAGATTAATATTCACAAATCTGTTGCATTTTTATGCCCCAATAACAAAATATCAGAAAGTGAAATAAACCCTGTGGAGGTTGTGGTTAAAAAAAAAAAAAAAAAAAAAATCACAGCATAGGTCAAGTTATTTGATAAGAAAATTGTATATTATTTATATTTTTATACTTATTTGTTTAATAATTTCTAGACTGTAACTGAAAATAAATTTAAATACCATGTATTTTATTATATTTGCAGTGTTTAAAATTTTTTTTTCACATTTCAGCACATACTAGTAAAAAACGTATCTCTTCAATATACGTGACCTATACTGTAATTTTTTTAACTAGGACCTCTGCAGTGTTAATAAAATTCCCATTTACAACTGCATAACAAAAAAATAACCTACTAATAAATTTAACTAAAGTTGTAAAAGACCTGTAGTGTAAAAACTAAAAGACACTGAAGAAAGAAACTGAAGAAAAACACAAATAAAGGGTAGGATAAATAGTGCTCATGAATCAGAAGAATGAATATCGTGAAATGTCCATACTACACAAAGTAATCTACAGATTCAATACAATTCCTATCAAAAATACCAATGGCGAAGAAGGCAAGATGGCGACTGGAGTGGAGGTCCCTAAAGCCTCTCCAAGAAAACACAATTGAACGGCCGCTCAGGAAACAATAAAGAGGACCCTGAATGACAAAATGGCTGTTGAGAAATCCACAAATCGCAGGTAAACACCTGAAGGGTGGAGAGAAGGGGGCGAGTGGAAGAGAGGGAAGGGAGCAGAAACAGACTGCAGCAGGACACAATCGCTGCTGACTATTTGGAGCAGCGCAGTTCCTGGGAGGGAAGAGACCGCAGAGGAGCTGGGCTTTGGAGCTGCATGCTGGGGACGGAGTTGGGGAGCCAGCCTCTGGAAATTTTGAGAGGTAGAAGGGCTAAGAGAGGACTCTGAACTGCAAAGATGACACCCCAGCTCTAGGCCCCCTGGAGACCTACACAGGGCTGCAGTTTCTGTTCCCAGCCTGCTGCAAAGGCGATCCTGCTGTCTCAGGCCAGGCCCACAGCTTTGGACTTATGGAGCGTGCACTCCCTCGTGCACCCCAGGGTTCTGAAAGCAGTGTGAGCCCGTAGACAGCCAGATGCTGAATCAGGGCTAGGAAGAAAGACTGATTTGATAGCATTCACCCGAACCAGCAGAAACAAGCCTCAGAACAGCTTCCCCAGCAAAGTGCAGAAGGCAGAGCCGCCCTTGGAGCACTTTTTGCTGGCCTCTCCCCAGGATATATGCACATAGCCTCCAAATGCAGTAGGAGATCAGAAACAAGAAATGAACAACCCCCTCTCTTCCAAAACTTGACCCCCAGTGCCACCTAGTGTCTGCCCTACAGCAAGACACCACAAAAGCAATAATCTGGGCACTGAACATAAAGCCATCATGTCAAAGAGGAAGAACCTAATGGAAAGGATGAATTCCTTAAAAACTAAAACTCCTCAGAAAGAACAGAACATTTATCCAGAAGACATCTTCTTAGACCTGGAAGGGTCTGATTTAAGTGACAGAGAATTTAAAGCGGCCATTCTAAAGGATGTGAGAGAAATGAAAACATACTGGCAGAATACCATAGCTGACATAAATAACATAAAAGAGGATATAAATGACATAAAAAAGGAACTCCGTGAACAAAAAGGAAAATTTAACAAAGAAATTCAAAATATAAGAAAGACTGAGATGGAAATGCAAGAAATAAATAATATGATAAAAGAAGTGAGAAATGAAATAACTGCCATAGGGGACAGGACCAACCAGATGGAGGAAAGAATTAGTGATACTGAAGATCAGAACATGGAAACAGCTCAGAAAGAGGAAGAGAGGGAATATAGAACCAAAAGGATTGAAAGAACTCTGCAAGAACTATCCGACTCCATGAGACAGAACAACATCAGGATAATAGGAATACAAGAGGGGGCAGAGCAATCCACAGAGAGCATACTCAAACAAATAGTAGAAGAGAACTTTCCAAACCTATGGAAAGATCTGGAACCCCAAGTTGAAGAAGAAAATAGGTCCCCTAGATACGGGGACCCTAACAGATCTTCTCCAAGACACATGGTACTAAAGATGTCTAAAACTAAAGACAAAGAGACAATTCTCAAGGCAGCCAGGGAAAAAAAGAATTATAACCTTTACAGGAAAACCCATCAGGCTGGCATCAGATTTCTCAGCAGAAACTCTGCAAGCCAGGACAGAGTGGAATTCAATATTCAAAAATTTAAAAGAGAGAAACTTCCAGCCAAGAATAAAATATCCAGCAAAATTATCTTTCAGATATGTAGGTGGAATGAAGACCTTCTCAGACACACAGAAGCTGAGGGAATTTGCCAGCACGAGGCCAGCACTCCAAGAAATAGTGAAGGAGGCTCTTCGACCTGAAACAAAACATCAGGAAAAAATGCAACAAAGTTGGGGCAACAAGAAAGAAACAAAAACAAACAAACAAAAACAAACAAAAAAAATAAGTAATAGCCACAGGAAATCCTGACATATCGATCATCACTCTAAATGTTAATGGACTGAAGTCACCAATAAAAAGACACGGAGTAGCAGATTGGATTAAAAAACAAAACCCCTCCATATGCTGTCTCCAAGAAACACACCTCAGACATAAGGACACAGACTTAGAGTGAAAGGATGGGAAACAATACTCGAAGCAAATGGTAACCAGAGAAAAGCAGGAGTG
>PVJL010014818.1:0-26566 GCA_004026885.1 Lyroderma lyra
TCACGTGATTGACCTAAAAATAAGAGCCCGGATACACCGAGGTTATCATAGCAGAACTGTTACCTTGTAACAGGGGTCGTGTAGGACCGCCCTCACTTTGAATGCAAGGCCCAGAGTGGGTAAGTCACTTGCCCAGGGCCACACAGCTAGTAAACAGCAGAGATTTAACCCGGTGCCGTGAACCGCGGCGTCTAGCTGAAGAGTCCGAGCCATTGTTCTGTGTCTGTCCCCTCCGCCTCCCCAGGTGCTGAGCCTCTTGTTGCGGGGCTGGTGAGTTCATCACCAGGGATGTGCTGGATGTGTGGCCTCTTCCCCGCGCCACGGCCCACGAGGACGCCGGCTGCGGGGGGAGCGATGGACATTGACTCGGGTCGGAGCTACTGTTCGATTGCCTGCAGAGCCAGCTGTGAAAGGCTGATGGGCACAGCACGCGGCTCAGCCCGAGCGGACACGGAGGCACACTCAGTGGAACCCCCACCCCCCACTGCAGACCACCCTGTCCTGGACGAGCGGCCTGAGGTCTCCTGACACCCCTGCGGGGTCCCCACCACGGTCCTGCCATTGGGGGTGTTGCACCCCTCAGACCACAGGGCCTGGGCTTCGTGCGCTGAGCTGCGGGGGGCAGGAGGGAGTCAGGGGCACCCGTGGGGAGCCCTGGCTGCCGGCTTGAACCTGGCTGCAACCCTGTCGCCGTTCCGGGAACCCCCGTTACCCCATTACCGCTTGCGGCACCTCTGCTGTCATTACTGTTCCCTGCCCGTGCGCATGTGCAGCGTCAGCCCCGAGGCTGTAAGTTGGACCCAGACCCTCTGGGCTGTCACTCGCATCAGCCAAAACGTCGTAGTGTGCTTCAGATGGGGACACAAAGGGATTTTGGGGAGAGGGGGCGCGAGGCGAGGGCTCTCTCGTGCCTCAGGGCTCCTGGGGAGACCTTCCCCACACAGAATGGCGCTCTGTCCACTCCGTCCTACAGACCGAGGCTCAGAAGGAGGAAGTGACTTGCCCCAGGGCACACAGACAGCGAGTGGCAGATCTGAGATTGCGTCCTGCCATCGCCGCCCCCACCGGGTGTCTCTCAGCTCCCGGTCCTCCCCGGGGCAGCGGGTCACGCGGGCTTGGGACGGTCGCGGGGCGTGCGCGGGGCCGGCTACGCCACCTGCCTGGCACGAGGCCGAGCACACAGGGGGTGCCCACGGCTTCCCTTTTCTGCCTCCCGGGCCTGGGCCCCATGTCCCAACCTGCAGCCCCCACCGCCACGTGACGCCGGGCCAGTGCATTTCTCCATTCAGCTGATGGTGAGTGCTGTGCTATTTTAGGCCCACATGGAAGTATTTTTTTTTTTTTAATGAGGACCATCTGCTACCGGCCCCAGCCCAGATGATACAGTTAGAACCTACCCACAGCATCCTCTCCCGCCTTCAGACAGTTCCAGGAACAAGGGTGAGTCAGTCGCCCAGCTGAACGCCCCCCGCCTGCTACCCCGAGAGCTGGCCCCCGTGCTGGCAGAGGGGCGCTCACACCCGAGGCGCAGGTGCACTGAGCTGCCCCTCAGAGGCGGGAAGGGCACCCCGACCTCCCGCCGCGGAGCCGGGAGCCGGCCCCAGCGGTGCTTAAGTCAGCGCTCAGCTGAGCCCCTTCCCTGGCAGGCTGGGACCTGCTTCATGAGTCAAGTGCAGATGCTGGCGCTTCCAACACAGCTTGTCACAAAGTGTGTCACAGAGAAGTGAGCAGCTAGCAGGCCACCCCAGTCTGGCTGCCTCCGGAAGAACCCCAAGCCTTCCTTGGGGCGCAAAAAAGGGCTTCCCCTCTCACTGGGCTGCGTGGGCCGGCATCCACCCGGGGCCACGGAGCGGGTGGGGGATGTCACTAAACACTGACCACGGCTCTGGTCACCTCCCCTCTGCTCCCCAGCACTGATACTCAGCAGCCAGACCCGGAGCCTGGGCTCTGTCCCTGGGAGCTCGGTGTTCCTAGGCAAGCTGTTTGTGGTACCCTGAGCCTCAATACGCTCATCTGTGAAATGGGGACAGTCCAACCTGCCTCCTAGGACGTGCGTGAGCATGACAGGGGCAATGTGTGGGAGGGATCAGGTGCAGTGCCTGCCTGGCTGGCGCAGTAGACTCTGCTCACCGGAACTCAAGCAAGCGGCACTCTCGGTTCCGGTGAACGGAGGAGAGTCTACTTAACGTATATCCGGCACCTCCCAACCCCAGGGGTGCCGGTTAACTGGGAGCCTGCTGTATTTTCTCCATCTCTGGTGAACTTGGGAGGGTCTGCCCTTCGAATTGGCTAGAAAAGCCGCAAAGCATTTCAAAGCATTGGGTCTGTGACTCCGAAGATCAGTCCCTCCCGAGTCACTTTCTAGGGTGCCTTGCTCTCCCCTCCCCACCCCACGCCAGTCATTTTGCTGCCAGGACCCTGGTTAAGAAATGCGTGGGCCGAAGCGAACTCGAACTTGACAGTACGGCGCCTGCCCGCTGTCATTTCATCACAGGCCAGATGATTAGAACCGCTGCCTCTGTTGACCCCCAGCCGCGGGTTTTTGGGGTGCTCGCTTTTCTCTTCCGGACACTTCTGTGCCCCCAGGGCTGTGGGCCGGGGCCAGGGTGCCGGGCTCCGCCCTCCATCGTGACCCCAGCTGTGTTCTGGGGCTTTATCGGCGGCGTGCGCGCCCTTTGGAGGCCCCGGGAGTGGCCGCGGGGCTGAGCCCGCCAGCGCCACTTCCTGCCCCAGACGCTATCTGCGCTGCGCTCGGTCCGACAGTTTATCTGTGGTCAGTGCTCTCACCCATTTCCTGCCAGCTGCTACTGGCTTTTCAGTCAGCTCCGCAGCCACGATGACTCCAGCTCCGGCTGGCGGGGATGCTGACACGGTCTGCAAGGGGCACCTCCCGGCAGGCCCAGAGGGACGGCACCTCCGGGTGCCCCGGGCTTTCCCCCAGGCCCCTGAGGGAGGCACAGAAAAGACCCGCATATTCATCGCGGACCGAGAGCTGATTGTGCGTGTGTGCCGGTGCGCTCCTGGCTGTGTCATGTAGGGAGTGTTTTGAATGCCCAGGAACCAAAGACATGTATCATGTTTTGAGGAGTCAGAACAGAACTCGAACCTGAGTGTGGCGGCTGTCCCGGGGAGTCCCGGGTTCTCTCCGCGGCGTAACTGGCAAGCCTGCAGGGGCCCAGGCTCGGAGGGTGCAGTCACATTTAAAATTTCATTTCCTGGATTTTCCCAAAGTGCAGGGGAAAAGCCCCCTCAGCAGCAGCTGAGCCCTTCACACGGAGAGTTAGCACGTGGGTCCAGAGCTGGTTTATGCCGCAGAGCGGCCCCGAGTGCTGGTGAGCGCGGAGCTGGTTTAGTGTCTGTGATTGCCTGGCGTGTGGCTCCTCAAGGACAGGTCCCAGTGTGGAGAGCCGGCGGAGGGCGGAGGGCGAGGCCTGCGGCACCTGAGCCTGGGGGCGGGGCCTGGGTTCACCTGACTCTCCAGGTGGTCCTGCCCCACCACGAAGTGTGAGAAGCCCCGCTCTGGGCCTCACTGGCCGATTTCATGAGTCTTCTTGTAGATGTGCGTTGTAGAGAAGACACACGGTACGCCAGAGAGGACCTAAACACTTGATTCCATGTGTATTTACTGCCCGCTTCGTGGGTACCGGGCTCTGTGCTGGACGTGGCGTGGGACCGCCTGGCACCCACAGCCCAGATCCTAGTCCTCAGGGGTCCCCGTGCGGAGGAAGCAGGTACAGTGGACAGTAAGGATGCCGTGTACCTGGGGATCCGCTCCCTCATCAGACGTGGGCCTCGGAGCCTGGGGCGGGGCCGGGAGGGGCTCCCTGGAGTCGTTGGTGAGACCGGAGCTATTTCGTCCTTGGTGGGAGTTAGATGGGGGGCAGGGAGAAGGTTGAGGGGGCTGCGGCGTGTGTGTATGTTAGGGGTGTGATGCTGACAACAGCCTTTGTGGGTGTGGGGTTCATCCCAGCTCCGACATGGTGCAGCTCAGTAAGTTCAGACGAGTCCTGGCACGTCTCTGAGCCTCAGTTGTCTCGTCTGTTTTTGGGTTTCACGACATCTCCTGTTAGGATTGTTTTGAGATTTGCATGAGGTTCTCAGCTGACCCTTAAACAACAGAGGTTTGAACTGCAAGGGTCCCCTTACATACCGATTTCAAAATATCCCCGTATCAGTGCCCCCGCGGAGTTCCAGCGCCTGTGGTTCAGGGGTCATCTGTGTCTTGATCTGTGGTTGGGAATCCACAGATGAGGCAGGCCGGCTGTAGGGACACTGTGACTGGGGGGTCAGCGCTCTTCACCCCTGACTTGTTCAAGGGTCGGCTGTACCCAAAAGTGCTTAGCACAGCCCTCGCTAAACTCAATACAGATGATGATACTGGGCCTGGAAGGGCAGTGGGGGGCCATGGGGGGCTTTAGATCTGGCAAGTGACGTGAGCAGAGTCATCATTCCTAAAAGTGTCTGTGCATGTGGGCCAGTCGAGGCTGTTTGCGGAGCCTAAGACACATGGACCATCCCCGTTTCAAGCTGTTGTCATGTTTAAAATGTGTCTGAGAAAATACCCTAAGCAGCAGCCCCCCACTTCCCAAAGCCACATGCCTGTGGCTGGAGCCCAGAACTGCAGAACCACACACTTCAGATCCCCCATGTGGAAAGGCCCAGGCCACGAGAACAGCTCGGCCCCTGACAACCGTGCTCCCAGGGCAAACCCCAGGGACCAGCTCTGGACGTCTCCACCCGAGGAGGCTGCTCTCCGTGCACGCTGGCCAGAGCAGCTCTGGGCCCCGATGGGGACATGGACCAGCACGTGCTCTTTCCGGACGGAAAGCCCTGGAGAGAGGACAGCAGCAGGTCCTGGGCGGGGGGCCCCTGGGAGCCAGTCCCGGACGGTCTGGTGGTCTCAAGGTGGCCTTTACCCATCCTCCACGTGCTGGTCCTCAGGAGCTTCGCTTCGTGCGGCACATGCCGGTCAGCTGTTGCCCGCAGGAAGGCGAGGACAAGGACAGGCTGGAAGAAGGCCCCGGGGGGCCAGGGCCCCGGCCGCTCCCTCCCTGGCCGTGGGTTTTGCACAAAGCCCCTTTGCGTGCTCGCTTGGGCGGGAGGGTGGCGCTCAGGTGGCACCTCGAAGCACCCGGACGCCCACGTGCGGGGGCCACGCAGCAGCGCAGGTGCAGCGGCAGGAAGGCGCCAGCAGCTGCCGCGCCCACATCAAAGGCGTGCGGTCCGGTGTGGGAGTCCGGGGCGGTCCGCGCGCCGGCCCGGCACAGGCACGGACGCCAGCGCCGTGAAGCCTCTCTCTCCCTCTATCTCGGTTTCCCCATCTCTAAAATGGGGCCCGATCTAACTGTTCTGGTTCCCCCAAAAACTCACAGGCAAACCACTTCACTGGCCAGGAACCTGCCTGCCTGCCGGGCCGGGCCCTGCCAGCCTCCCCGCCCGCTCCCCGAGGTCGTCTGAGAATCCTCTGCGAGGCGCCCTCTCCGTTTCTCCCTTAGAGCGAGCGCTCCGTGAGAAGCAGCGGCCCGGGTGTGTCGTTTCAGTGTCGCCGTGGCTCTCCGCTCCTGCCTCCCCCGTGCTGGTCCCAGCCCACAGCCAGACGCTGCTGCTCTGCTGCTCAGCTCCCCGGGCTCCGTGCCGGTGCAGAAGCGGCCAGGGCCCCGCGCCCCCTCAGCCCGCTCCCCCGCCCGCTGGGTGCACGCCCGCTGCACACGGCCGCTGAGGGCTCCCTTAGGCGCAGGGTCGCTGCCCGCTCTCTGCACGGCCAGCCCCTCTTCGTCCTTCAGAACCAGCTCCGTGCTCCTCCGTGCTGGGCAGCTGCCCCTGGCCCCCTGCACCCCCTCATCCTCTGCCCCTGTCAGGCGGGGTGAGGGGCTCTGAGGCACCCCCAGCCCCTGCACTGGCAGATTCCCACCCGCCACAGGGAAGTCTTACTTCCTGCTCCAGGAAACCCAGGGCCAGGCAGGCTGGCAGCAGGGAGGGGACCTGTCCCAGGAGTGGTGACAGGTGGAGGAAGACGCCCTTTGAGGTTTAAAGCCTATTGGAGCCCGCCCTGGCGGGATGGATTCCTGGGAAGCGTTCAGCCCAGACTATTTGCATGTGTGTGTGTCACTACTCGTGGGACCCACCGTAGTCTGGGATGGCTCTTGGCCTGGGGGGTGCTCCTGGGGGCCCCTCTCTGTCACGTAAGCAGCAGTCCGGGGGGCTGGGTGGTTTCCAGGGCAGCCAGCCCAGGAAGAGTCGGAAGGTGACCTGATACCTAGGATCCTTCTGCCCCAGCGGAGCTGATGACGCCTCGGGACAGGTGACCCCGAGAAGGGAGCTGTGGACACGGAGGGGGTGCTGGCAGCCCCAAGCTGACGTGTGGGCCACGCCGTAGCTCCTCGCGTCCGGTTTCTTCTGCTCCTGACTTCACCGTAGGGCAGGGCGGGGTCTCCGGCCAGCTCAGAGGGGCCCCCAGGGCGCGTCCGCAGGCACCTGTGCTCCCCCACTTCGCAGAAATGGGACATCCAGCATGTGTGCCGACACCTGTCCCACGCTGCCTTCCTTCCTAGAAAGGAAGGGGCCCCCCTGAGGTCGGGGCTGGGCCCGGGGGAAGGGGCTCCTGGATCTGACCCGGCCCTGGCCCACAGCGGCCACTGCTGTCTCTCCACTACAGCGAGGCCCAGCGCTGGGAGGAGCTGGTGTGGGGAGGGGGCTCGGCTTGGAAAGTTCTGGACTCCCGTCTTGCCGGGCCTGCTAGTCCTGAGCAGTCGGCACTGATGAGTGAAATGGCCCAGGGTGCCAAGCAGGACACCGTGCAGGGGAGGAGGGGCTGGGACAGCCATGGGGTCTGGGGGCCGGGGGGCTCCCGGGACCTGAGTGTGGAGCCTGCTCGTTGGGGTCAGTGAGGGCGGCTGTTCCCTTCACG
Source organism: Lyroderma lyra (assembly GCA_004026885.1). Classification (NCBI taxonomy): domain Eukaryota; kingdom Metazoa; phylum Chordata; class Mammalia; order Chiroptera; family Megadermatidae; genus Lyroderma; species Lyroderma lyra. Next base: position 6,908 of record PVJL010014818.1, read on the forward strand.
GCCCAGGCACTGAGGCCCAGTTGGGCGCCTGGCCCGGGGTGCCGCGGCTCTCAGCGGCTGACACCACCAGCCTCCCCACGTGGTGACCCGTCACTAGGTGCGCTGGGCTGTCCCCACTCTGAGTTCCAGGGCTGGCACCTGGGCCAGTGCTCACCTTCCTCCCCTCCTCCCCTGGGAGGCCACTCCTACTGGGGCATCCAGGCTGGAGGCCATGAGCAGGACACAGCGAAGGACACACGCTGGGGCTCACTCGTTCCCGCTCCCTGGGCCCTGCGGGGCCGGCGGAGAGGCCGCGGCTCTTCCGATGGACGTCTGCCTGCGTCTGCAGCTCTTGTTTTGCTCAGAAGAGCCTGCGAGGAGGCAGCTTTCCCTCACGGGGAAGGAGGGGACCTGGAGCAGCCAGAGGGGACCCCAAGTCCTGGCCATGGGGCCCAGGCGGCCACTCCCTGCTTCAGGACCACAGAGACCTGTCTTCGCCCCAGAACTCGGACCTCAGGTCTCCCCGCAGGCTGACCCTCCGGCTCCTGAGGGCGGGTAAGTACCCTGGGAAGGGGGCCTGAGCAGAGCCTGGGGGGCCCGCGGTGCACAAGCCTCCTGGCTCTGATTTCCCTTTGAGCTTGTTCCACTTTTAAAAATAGCTAATGAGGAAATTAATTTTGTCACCCAGATGCGTTCCTAAAAGCATGTCAGGAAAAGACAATTAACCTCTGCACTGATGAAGCCTCCCAAATTAATGAACTTAATGTTTGTCCGCGCTGAGACCTGCCCTCGGGGGGCGGGGCCGGAAAGCAGAGCCCCCCCCAGGCTGAGAAGGAGAGACGAAAAATAGAGGGAGGACGGGGAGGGGCAGAGAGGGAGGGAGGGATGGCACAAGGCAGACAGACAGACAGAGGAATGGGACAAGGAGCATGACTGTCACATTTTCTGGGACTTTACGGTATTCCAGGCACTCACTGGCCATAGGTTTGGGGGCAGGAGGCTTGACAAACTGAAAACCACAGAATGAAAGGAGTTGGGATCATTTTAGGACGCAGAATGGTCAAGCCCACCTTGACGAAGCCTTGGGGTTCTTTTTCTCATCAAAGCGAAATAAGCCAGACAGAAAAAGCCAAAAACTGTATGACTTCACTCATGTGCGGGATATAAAACTGAGAGCAACAAGGGAAAAGCACACAAACAAAAATCCCGTGGACACAATCAATAGTTTAAGGTTTATTTGGGGACAGGTGGGGGGGCGCTGAACACATGGTGATGGAAAGAGAACCGACTGGGTCGTGAGTCTATTGAACAAGCTAACGGTGCATGTAGAACTGCACACCTGGAACCTGTGTAATTCTCGCTAACCGATGTCACCCCAATACGTCTAACAATAAAAAAGAAGCAGGGAGCCCACCACCTCCCGGGCCATGGGAAGGGGCCTGCAGCAGGAGGGGGCAGGGCGCCTGGCTGGTTACAAAACTTCATCCTGTTTCCCTGGAGGGTCCCTGAATCCTGCCTGGCTGGAGGGACTGGCACCCCGAACCTCACACCCAGTGTGGACACCTCCCTGGTCTCGTCCCTTTTCACTTCCAGGAGTCAGATGGGGGATGACAGCCCCCTAGACGAGGTGGAGCTCTGCATCTAGGGTGAGGCCAGAGAGGGAGGGCAGACGGCCTGATGTCAGGGACAGGGACGGGGCAGGGGGTGCGGGTGGGCTGGAGTCGGCACGAGACGGAGGGGCAGCACCGCCAGGACCCCCGAGCCCCTGACCCTCCATCGGCACAGTACCAGCTTTGGAAGCAAATCCCAAATGGAGCTCCTGGAACTCGGATGGGAACCGAATTTTCTTTGGGGACTTGTGGCTTTGGCGATGTCAGGTAGAACAGCTGAGGGGCTGCATGACCTCTCGGGGTCCAGTGACCTCTAAGACGGCAGTCTGGCCCTGCCCCCCGGGGGCTCGCAGGCACGGGGCATCCGGAGAGCCCTCGTCCTCTAGAGAGGACCATTTCTTTCTCCATTTCTCTCGGCGGCGTGAAATGCAAACGACATAGAGCATTCATCATTCAAATCCTGCCAAATTATCAGTTGTGGGGAGCAGAGGTCAGGACTGGGGAGAGGGGTGGGGGGCTCGCATCGCTGTGTGGAGTGAGCCTTTCAGTTGGGGGGCCAAGAAGAAGGGGGGTGACACCTGGGACTGCACTCCTGTCCAGAATCCCCAGAGGCGGTGGCCGTGACCAGCTGGCGGGAGGGCCCCAGGAGCCAGCTGGAATGGGGCCTGGGTCGCCATTGGAGAGGGGCTGGAGGCGGCGGGGACCCAGTTGGTGACGGGGTGGGGGAGGGGCTGGGCGGGGGTGGGTGCGAGGCAGAACCCGGGGCGGGCGAGTTCTGCTCTGTGTTTCTGCACTTGGAAAACCGCGTTCGTCTCGGACGCTGTGGGCACAGACGAGGGACCTAGAGCTGGATTTTCCGGGGGCCAATCTAATCTTCCCAAACAGAGTGACAAGCTTGCAGACTGTGGGGGCGTGATAGATGTCACCTCTCCTGAGTTCAGTTAGGCCGTTGCTCCCACTCTGTGTGACAGGCCTGCCCCCTCCCCAGACCAAGAAAGGGGTGCATGTGTCCCAATGTCTGGGTCCCAAGCTGGGCGGACCGAAGCCCACAAGGGTCTGCCCACACAAAGGGTCCAGGCCTGCTGGACGGTGTCGTGACACCCAGCATAGAGGACGGGAACTTGTCAGGTTCAGCAGAGGCCCCGGTGTGGGTGGGGAGGGCAGTGGGCCCAGGAGAGGACCTGAATTCACAGGGCTGTGGGGCATTGTGGAAGCGGTACGCCCCGGAGCCCAGGTGAGCAGGGCCGGGGCAGGGGCGTGGGGAGCAGGGCGGGCAGGGGGGCAGGGTGGGGGCAGGGCAGAGGGCGGGCAGGGGCGGGGCGGAGGGCAGGCATGGGGGTGGGGCGGGGTGTGGGCGGGGCGAGGACGGGCAGGGGGCGGGGTGGGTCCTGCAGGCCAGCGCCTTTGCTGCGTCAGCACTGAGCTGGGCTGCAGGTCCCCGCATGCTGTCACCCCCAGGAGTGGGTCTGGTGCTGTTGGGAGCGCGGGGGCCCAGGGCCGCCCGCCCACTTCTCCACGGAGCTCTTGCCGCCTCCCACAGGTCTCCGCCCCCAAACCGCTGCCCCCAGAGATTAGCAAAGGCTGAGGAATTAGAAGCCGGAGGGACGTTTGGGGGAAGGTGCGACTGCGGGGTGACTGTTGCGTCCGCAGAACATGAGGGTTTTGACAGCACGGGTGACAAGTGGGCGGTTCTCTCCCTCCTGCTCTGGACAGAACACAGGAAGCAGGCCCAGACTCCTGCTCGCAGGGCTGGGGGAGCGGTGGGGGGAGGGATTGCGGGGGGCCTCTGAGACACCTCGGTGGGCCCTGCCTTGCAGCCGAGATCACCCTGAAAGACGGGCGCCGTGACTTTGGGAGGGCACCGCCCGCAGGTGGAGTTCCAGCCGCGTCCCCCAGCTTCCCGGTCTCTGTGTTTACACCAGTTTCTGCCTCTTGGGGTTGCTGTGAGGATCGAGGGAATAATGTATGGAAACCTGTGATTTTAGTTCGGAAACGCTGCGTGAATGCCGCCACCCCAGCCCCGCGTGCATGTACAGTGCACTCTGCGTCCGGCTGAATCCCTGCGAGTTTTTAATTTGGGGGGTGTCCCGCCCTGTCCTCCGTGCACCCACTCCCCGCTGCACCTCCCCCAGGCAGACCCGCTGAGTGAGACGGCGGGAGTCCGGGGCCTGGTGGGGTTGGCTCACCCGGTCTCCCGATCGGTCTCCCGATCGTCCTCGTGCCTGACAGGATGGGGAAGGCAGGCAGCTGGATGGGGGGGGGGGGGAAGTGGCCAGCAAAGCCACTCCCACCGACAGTAGCTCCCTCAGGCCGGACCCTTGTTGAACAATGAGGACCCGGGCTCCTCGCCCAGGGAGACAGGGGTCATTCACCCCCTCAGGTCATCATGCCCCTGCTCACAGGGTGCTGGGGCCCCAGGAATTTGTCTGCAGGGCCCCAGGCCTGCCCCCCACCCCCAAATCCCTGCACAGGGCCCCGCCCTGTGGGCCAGCCTCCTTGGGGGCTGGGGATGGAGCCCCCTCCAGCTGCTGCCCCCACTGATCGACCAGAAGGCCAGCCGTGAGGGCTTCGTTAACAACTGCCCAGGGCCGAAGGGTGGTGACGGGGGAGAAGAGTGGGGAAGTGGCAGAAGCTGAAGAAATCTCACAGGGCTCGGACGGCGGGGCCCCTACTTCCCGATTCTCCCGCTGAGATGCCTGCGGGCCCGTGGCCCTGGGGTCCCCTTCCACTGGCCCCGAGCTCGCATAAAACTGACTCAGCTCCTTCTGCACGGGTGAGCGTGGCCAGGGGTCAGGGACATTTCCCAGCTGGTCCGGACTGGGTGTCTCCTACTCGGGGAGACAAGGGACAAATGATGGGCCAAAGTTCACAGGGTCAGCGGTGCAGCTGGGCTGTCCCCAGAGGCAGCGTGGTGCCCAGCTGTGCTCCCCACAGGGACCCAGCCATGTGACCTTGGCAAAGCTCCTAATGTCCCAGACCTCCAGGGTCCTCTGTAAAACAGGGGTCATCCGAGCTGCTGGGCACTTGTGTCAGCTCCGGCTGCCACGACCAAGTATCACAGAGACCTGCCATCTCACCGTCGGGAGGCTGAAGTCCAAGATCACCGTGTCCTCTTGAGGGGAGCACGGGAGCCACCAGCTTCCGGTGGGGCCTGAGCACGTGCGCGCTGGGTTCTGTTACATGTGGGCTCGTGGGGGCCCTTCCTCGTGCTGACCGGCCTCTTGTGTCAGGGAGCCCACGTCCTATCAGAGGGACCCTGCACCCCACGGCTGGTGGGTGGGGTGGGGAGGTAAGACCACCAACCATGCTCGGCGGGGCCCCTCTGCGGTGCTGTGCTGCCTGTAGCCGTTCATGGACTCACGATGCAGCCCCCACGGCTAGAAGGCCCCCACGTCTCCCCCCAGAGCCTTCGCCGCGAGGGGCTCCATGCTCCCAGACTTGCCCCCGGGGCTTTGCATCGGGGTTACTTCTTGATTCGCACCCACATGTTGGGGAGTCGATATCCCCACAGGGAAGCAGCACCCTAAGACAAGTGTAAGTCCAACAGACTTTCGTCCCGGAGCTGTGCTGCACGCGGTGAATGCCCGTGCGAGCCCCTCCCCCCGCTGAACGGGCGTGTCCTGTGACACCTGGCGGGGTCTCCTTAGAATGCGGGACCGGAGCCCGTGGCTGTGGGCTGGGGGCCTGCGCGCCTGCATCGCTGACGGGCTCGTGGGAGATCCGCGGGCCGCTGCGCCCGTGCGCGACCCGTGCGCGTCCCTGGGGGTTTGGTCTCAGGACAGCTTGTACACTTCAGGCCTAGCCGAGGACCCCAAAGAGCTTCTGTGTGTGCAGGGCATTGCTCCCCGCTGCATCAGAAACGACAACTGACACGTCTTAAAAGTTACCGTTTTTAATGAATTTATTTAAAACATTAACGAGTCGGTTAATTCATTAAAAATGACATGAATGAAACTATTACGTAATACCTTAATGAACATGTTTTTATAAGGTAAATTAGAGTTTCTTCCAAAACAAAAAACGTAGTGGAAAAGCATGGCATCAGTTCCCATTTTTGCAAAGTTCTTGAATGTCTGACTAACCAGAAGGTGCCGGACGGCCCGGTTCTGCGCCGAATCGTAGCAGTGAGCTGGGGGGAGCACGTGGGGGCGCTCAGCCTCGGCAGCCGGGCGCTTTGCTCTTGGGCGGCCTTTTCAGATGGGCGTGGCTCTTCTGGGACCCTGCACTGAGACTCCGCAAGTAGGTGACAGGGCAGGGCTGTGGGAGCCCAGGCGGAGCTGAGGTCGGAGTGACCGGCTGCACAGGGGCTGTGTGCGTCCCCAGGTGTGTGCACGCGCCCGTCTATGCGCACGTGTGAGGCTGCGCGCCGGTGCGCGGGAGTCTGTGTACACGTGCACGACGTCCGTATCGGAGCAGGTAATGGGGTCCACGTGTGGCGCACTGGGGACACCGTGCTAAGGAGCCTGGTCGTCGTCCTGCAGGGCGCGGGGAGGCACGGTGGCAGGTTTGAGTGGGAAACTGCGGGCACGCGCGTGTTTTCAAAAGCTCGTTCTGACAGCATTTGGAGCACGGCTTTGGGAGGGGCACTGAGAGGGGTGGACCGGTCAGGAGGCCGGAGCCAGAGGCCAGGATGAAGCCGATGGTGGTTGGCAGGACCTCCAGGACCGGGGACAGACCGGATGTAGGGGCTGGGAGAGAGGGGGCGTCTGGCATGGCACCCAGGTTTCTGGTTAGGGTGCTTGCATGTGCCCTGAAAACCTCCCTCAGATTGGGGGACTCAGGGTGGGCTTGGGGACAAAAGGAATTTGAACCCAAGTCTTTGAGGACCAAAGTCCCTCAGTCTCTCCATTCTACTCTCCTGAAGCTACAGGGGTGAGAGTGAGCGCCCATCCCTGGAGGTGTGCAAGCCCAGTCAGAGGGCCTCTTAGTGGGGGCGTGGAGGGCAGGGGGAGAGTGTCCTCGTCAGCGCTGGCCTCCCTAACGAAGTGCCAACACCGGGTGGCTCACACGTCAGACACTGTCACAGCCCCGGAGGCTGGAAGTCCCAGGTCGGGGTCTGGCGTGGTCGGGGTCTGGAGAGAGCTCCGGTCTCTCCTCTTCTTAGATGGTCGCCCACCCAACTGGATTAGGACCCTCACTGACCTCCTTTACCCTGGCTTGCCCCCTAAATGCTCCGTCTTCAAATACAGTCCCACTTGGGGGTTAGAGTGTCAACATATGAATGTGGGGGAACACGGAAGAGGATTAGCCTGCCGGACCCTGCCAGCCCACTGCTGCGCTCAGAGGGGGAGAGAACCGGCGGGGGCAGCCCAGGACGTGCGCCGAGCGTCCGGGCCGGCTCCCCTGCGCCCCTCGGCACTCGTGCTCCCCCGGAGGTCACCTGGTTTTCAGCAGCGTGTCCCCTGCGCTAACGCCTGCCCTCCAGCTGACAGACACCGGCCCTCTGCCCCGAAGCCGGCCGCGCCCCAAGAGCTTCCCTCTGGCAAAGCTGAATGTTGATTAACCCCCTTTCTTGCACGATTATTCACGGCCCCAGTGTCACCACGACGCGACGCGGCGTGACAAGCCAGCCCTGGGGGACACGGAAACGCGGTCGGTGGCAGTGAGCTGCCCAGCACTCCCGGATGGCGAGATGTCACTGCCTGGGGACCCCGGGCCTGTCTGCTACTGGGCGTGTCTCTGAGCTCCGCCCGAGGCTCGAGCTGCTCCCGGGGGGGATTTCGGGGGGCAGGAAAGCTTGGGAGGGAGGTGCTCCCTTAGAACCGGGGTGGGTGGCCGTTCACACACCGGCCCCCCTGAGAAGACGCCGTCCTGGTCAGGTTCTGACCGTTGCATAAATGTCCCCAGGGACCGCAGGATGCTCCCAGCAACGTGCTGGTGCTGGAGAGCGAGGGCCGGGGTGCAAGGGGTGGCCCGTGGGAGGGCGGGCCCCAGTTTAAACTGGGGTTCGAGAGCTCCTGTCAGAAAGCCTGGCGAGGGCGGGCATTTCTGCGTGATGGTCGTGGGCGGGTGAGGGCCCCGTGCACGGCGGTGGCGGCCTCGGAGCCCGTGCAGTGACTGTGCTCTGTGATGACAGGGCCACACCTCCACGGCGCACAGGGCTCCCTGGGTACCTGCTCTTCCGTGGGGACACGTGCTGGCCGGCTGTCCCTCCGCTCTGCTGGGTCCTTCCTAACGGTGACCGAGCTGGAGGTCGTCCGCGGGAATCCCAGAGCGTCCGGCCGGGCGGGCGGAGGGCGCTTCTCTGCGTGCTGATTGCTTCCGAGCACCGAGCAGGTGTGTCGTGGTCGGGGTGACAGGACATAGTGTCTAATGAGGCATCGTCCTGTCTTTGAGAGCTTGTCATAGACTGGCACGGAAGCCCTCACGGCTCCTCAGCGGTGAGCTTCTCGGTTCTCGGTGGCGTCTTCTCTTCCACCCCGCCCCCGTTCTTGGGCACGAGTGTCACGGAGGACGGAAGGCCACACTAGGGTCCAGGACACCCAGGCTTTGGCCCTGGACAGCCTCTGGGAACCGGGCCCGTCTGGGGCTGCCCCTCGTGTCCCTGTCCCTCATCTCCCTGCCCCCCATCTCCCTATCCCTCGTCTCCCTGCCCCTCGTCCCTCTGTCCCTCATCTCCCTGCCCCTCGTCCCCCTGTCCCTCGTCTCCCTGCCCCTCGTCCCTCTGTCCCTCGTCTCCCTGCCCCTCGTCCCTCTGTCCCTCATCTCTCTGCCTGTCTGTGACACGGAGTTGGTCTGTGAGTGGAGGTCCGAGGGAGGCAGGGAGAGGACAATGGTTTCTAAACATTTCTGGAAACCTCCTTGTCCTTCAAGCTGGATGGAAGGGTTTTGCTGCTAAAACCAAAGAGTCGTGTTTGTCCCTGGTTTGTAGATATAGTGACATCCAAGGTGACAAATGGCAAATAAACCCAAGTCTCCCACTCGCCAGAGGAGTTGCTTGTCCTGGGTGCCCCCATGGCTCCATCTGAGCCCGGTCTCGTGTGCCGACAGGCTTCTCTGAGGACTCTGGGAGTGAGAGCCCCCTACCCCGTTCACCCTAGTCACCTCCAGCCAGGTGGCCCTGTTGGGCCTCGTCACTAGTGGCCTCCGGAGAACTTGTCACAGCCCTGCCCCTCCTCAAGAGTGGCAGAGCCCTCTCTGTGTCCCCCAAGCTGCCATGTCCAACCGAGGCTGGTGACAGGACGGCGAAAGGCCACCTTTGCTTCCGCTGTGCCCCTTGGTCCCCTTACGCCCTTGTTTCCTGCGTGGCCAGGGCCCTTCTCTCCCCGACCCCCGCCCGCCCACGTTAGACCGAGAAACAGAAGCCTGACCCCTCTGACGAATCTGCATTTGGGGTGGTTCACCCTTCAGGGCCCCCCATCCTGGGGAACTCCTCGCCCCCCATCAGACCTGAGGGCAGGGCTACAGCTCCCCGCACCACATCGGGGCAGTCACCAGGACACACGGTGAGGACGCAGGCCACCAACCACGTGACAGCTCCCCACACCACACCGGGGCAGTCACCAGGACACACGGTGAGGACGCAGGCCACCAACCACGTGACAGCTCCCCGCACCACACCGGGGCAGTCACCAGGACACGCGGTGAGGACGCAGGCCACCAACCACGTGACAGCTCCCCGCACCACACCGGGGCGGTCACCAGGACACGTGGTGAGGACGCAGGCCACCAACCACGTGACAGCTCCCCGCAGAGGGGGGGTGGCTTTCTCTTCCATAGACCTTCCAACTGCAGCAAAACACACACCACGTCGTTGGCCGCCTCGACCGTGGGTGCGCGTGTGGCTCAGTGGCGCTCAGTGTCTCTCCTGTAGGCTTTTGTACTTGGTGACTTGTTGTCACCTTGTTCTGCATGGGAGAAGGGAGTCACAGGTGCCACCACTTCCCTGAGTGTGTCCGCGCTCCCTCACGGAGCCCCGTGGCCTGGCTGCGTCTGTCACCTCGGGGCACTTTGAACCCACCCAGGCCTGTGTCTGCTATTTATTAGCTCTGTGACTTCAGACAAGTGTCATTGGCTCTCGTGTCCATCACCTATAGGCAGTGAGACTTCTCCTGGGGACAGGGACGGGAAGATCGTGCCCACAGAGCAGCCAGCCTGCTGGTCCCCAGGAGAGGCGCTAACTGCCCTGGGGTGGCCACGAGCCGCCTCTCAGCCACGCAGGGAGCGCCGAGCAGGCCGAACCCCGTGCCAGCAGGTCAGAGAACTGAAAGGCAGTCCGGCGAGGGGACCTGGGGGAACGCTAGCCCTGCCCGAGCCGGCCACCGACCTCCCGCCTCGCGGAGTTGACACGGACGCTCGGTTTTCCCCGCGCTGTCACCTCCCAGGAAAGTCCCCGCAGGTGTCAGCTGAGACATACAAAGGAGGTGGGGAGCCAGCAGCCCTGGCGAAATAGTCCCACCGCGGAACACCTGTGTTAACACGCGCTGTATTTGGACAGCTCGTGTCTCTTCCAAGTCCTGTTTACACACACCTGTTCTCTTACCTGCTCAGGTGCGGGTTGCATGGCGTCTGGGGGCCCGCTGGCGGCGGGGCAGCCTGCCCCTCGGAAATGCCCCCTCACTCGGCCCCGGGCTTGGTGGCCGGGTCTCCCCCGGGGCCTCTGCAGCCTCCGTGCTCCTGGGGTCACGGGCCGCTGGGAGCTTGGCCAAGCCCTGCTGAGCATCACGTCTGTGACCTCAGGGTGGCAGGAAGGGCGGGTGTGGGGCCCGTAGGGGACAGTGACCCCAGCTGGATGAAAGAGGACACCTGTTCTTTTCCTCCCGGGCCCAGGTCACTTTGCATTTTCACACGGAGAGGACATTTGAGCCGCTCCCCACCTGATTAGAACAGCAGCCCGTCCAGGCCCGAGAGCAGGAGATGCCAGCGGCCAGGCCAGACCGTGAGAGCTTCCGGGAGGGCGTGCCCGGGGGTGGCGGGAGCCAGTTCGGCACGTCTGACTCACGGAAGCCCTTGGGTCATCGCATGGGCGCGGGGTCTCAGCCCCGATGTCACCAGACCCCCCTGGGACCCTGGGGATGCCCAAAGCTCAGGCCCCGGCCTGCGCCCTCTCCCTCCCTGGACCCAAGGCGGCCGGGCCCACATGCCACCTTCCGTGCGTGAGTCTCCTGGTGCTGAGTGAGGAGCGGGTCCCCGGGAGGAGACCGGCCGCCTCTGCCCCTGCGTTTACTGGGCAGCTCGTACTGCGCACGTGCAGAGAGCTGTGAAGGCAGCATGGAACCCCGCCCCCCCGTCACCCCTCCTGTTGACAGTTGACAGAGCCACGGCGCATTTGTCACAACAAGGCACCAGCCTCGGGCCGTCCCTGTTCACTCCACAGGTGGCCGGGGTCTCACTAGCTCGTCCCAAGTCCTGGTCCCGTCCCAGGGTCCCCCCTGACCTTTAGTTCCTCCTCTGGTCTGGGCCAGTTCCCTGGACTTCGCTCATTTGGACGACCTCGATGGTTCTGAGGTTCGGGTATCGGTGGAGTGCCGGCACTGAGGGCTGGCCTGACGCCCCTCTCGTGGTCAGACTGGGGTCCTCGGTGTTGAAAGGGAGACCCCGGAGGTGAAGAGCCATCTCCGTCTCATCACATGAAGGGGACACGCGATCACGTGACCACTGTTGGTGTGGCCTCCGTCCCCTGGCTGGTCTCTGGTCTGTCTTGGTTCTCCATGGTGATGTCACCCCCACTGCCCATACTGTCCTCTTCAGACAAGTGACAGAGCAGGACCTGCATAAACTATTTGGAATTCTTCTGTCAGGGTGACACGTCCCTTCTCCTTGTGATGTATTTATTCGATCTTTTATTTGTATTGGCGTCATCCGCATTGACTCTAAACGGTGGGTGACAACCCAGCAGCTCCTTGTTTGTGGCTCGCACGGCCCCAGCACGGGCCACTCTCAGGGTGGCCCCTGTGTCCCGGGGACACGCCCTGCCTTTGGGTTTCCAGGCGAGTCTCAGGTGAGAAGGCCGCGGGCCCTGGCCACTGTCTGAGGCCCTCCTTTGCATTCCATTGCTTAGTAGTGACCGTTGGTTCCTTGGCTCGCACCCTCTCCCCTCTCCTCGGGCCCACGCACCGTTTGCACTCTGGTCCCCGCAGTGGCGTCCTGTCATGCTGGGGTGGAGGAGGGAGCCAGGGCGGCCCTGGGACCTGGAGCAGACTCCTTCACCACCCCCAGCATCCCGGCTCGGACCTGCGACAGGGAGGCCACGCTGCACAGCTCATGGGAGGGCTGTGGGAGCTGGACCGGCGAGGACAGGGCCTGGTGTCCAGCAGGGGCTCCCGGAAGCAGCGTTGCTGTTCCGGTGCCTGGCTCTGTCACCAAGGGACTCTGAAAGCTTTTCGATCTCTGTGACACTTTGCGTCCTTATCTAAAATCAGACGATCTAGAAAGAACCCCCTTCCCGAGGTGCCAGGCAGGCCCAGGGGGCTGGGTGACAGGGGGAGAGGGCTGGACAGGGCCAGCAGGCCTGCGACTGGGGACTCAGCCGTGGCCCCATGGCAACCCGCTTTGCAAACCCGCCAATCGGGGGTGACAGCTTTGTGCCCTAGGAGACAAAAGAGGAGTTTACGTGAGCGTGGAACCTGCGTGTCTGGGCAGAGCCCCGTGGCCGCGCACGTGGGTCAGCTCTCAGCGTGGTCTGGCCGGCCGGCCCGGCTCAGGACACCAGCTCCGTCGGACAGGGTGGTGAACGTCTGTGCACACGGAGACCCCCGCGGACGGCAGGGGCTCTTAGCCGTCTGGCCTTCCACCTCAGTGTCCCTCCCTGCCCCGCAGTGGCATTTGTCACCTGCTGCCCCTCAGCAGGATTGAGGTGGGGGTGTGAATGTCTGAGGTTGGTGACAGGTTCTGAAACCCGTGGCCAGGGCCTGGCTGTAGGTGGGGCCTGGCTGTAGGTGGGACATGTGGCCTTCGAGCCATGGTCTAGCAGAGGGTGGGCGTGGCTGGGCCGTGGGCTGACCGGAGGGCCTGCTCGGAGCCGGAGCCGTGGGTTTCAATCCGAGGAAGCAGGCCGAGGCCCTTGTGCTGACTGAGTCACAGCGGGGCGGGCGCCCAGGGCTCTGGCCCAGGTGATGGACGTCTCAGGACTCCGGGCTGGGCCGGGGAGTGAGGAGAGGGAAAGGGGACTCCACCTGTGAGCCTGGATGGGGGCCTGGGGGAGCAAAGGGGCCCCGAACGACCAGTCATGGGAGCGAGTGGCAGCAAAGACAGACTCCAAGGGGACAGGCTGCCTCCCTTTTGTACAAATTATTATTGCACAAATTACGGTACGGGCGGATTCCCACGTCTGCTGAGGTGTTTGGGGAAGCGTTTGTTTGGAATAGGTCTTGACATAGGTCTTGGCGATGAAGTTTTGAATCTGACACTAAAAGCAAAAGCAACAAAAGCAAAAATAAACACGTGGGACCACATCGGACTGAAAGGCTCATGCCCAGCAAAGGAAGGCATCCACACAGCGGCAAGGCAGCCTGCTGAATGGGCCGAGGTCTGTGCCGATCAGGTGTCTGACGAGGAGCTAATATCCAAAAGATATGAAGAACTCGTACAGCTCAATAACCTCCCCCCCCCCCCCAACAATCCAATTAAAACTTGGGCAAAAGGTATGAGTAGACATTTTTCTAAAGAAGACAGACAGATGGCCCACAGGTACGTGGAATGGTGCTCGTCTTCAGGGAAATGCAAACCGAGACCGCAGTGAAATGTCACCACACATCTGCCAGAGCAGCTTGCACCCAAGAGAGTCAACAAGGGGTGGTGGGGACGTGGGGAAGAGGGAACCCGCGTACGCTGGTGGGGATGCGACTTGGGGCAGCCACCGTGGGGAGCAGTGCGGAGGTTCCTCCAAGATTTAACAATCGAACTATCGCAAGAGCCAGCAGCCCTCCTGCTGAAGATTTATCTGAAGAAAATGAAAACACTGAGCAACCCCCGTGCCCACGGGCAGGAAGCAGGGCGGACGAGGGCTGTCGGGGAAAACCCGGCCATTGTCAATGCAACAAGCAGGCTTTGTGGCTGGGTACTTTCCGGACAGCCCGCGTGTGCCACCGAGCCCCTGGCTGCCCAGCCACTGTAGCAAGAGAGAGGGTCTGGAAGCACCGTCAGGGCAGCAGCCAGTGGGGTTTGCTCCTTGGGAAGGGTCCCTGGGGGCACCTGATGACAACGGTATCTGGGGATCAGGGTCAGGGAGGCGGCGGAGCTTGCTTTTCCATGACAAACTCTTCCATGCGCTGACCTTTCTGCTACCACGTGTGTGTGTGACTTTTTCAATTAAAACGCCTAATTAAAGTCAAACTGAACCACAACGAGTCGGTGGAGAAAGTCAATTCGGGAGTCACGAGCTTGCGGAGAGCCCCAAGGCTCCTGTTTGGGGGTGGCCATGGCCATTTGTGGGGCTCCGTGCCCCAGTCCGGGGGTGAGCGTGAGGGAATACCCCGGTGCCTGGCATCGGGCGGCAGAGGGTGGGGTGGGGCTTGCCCAGGGCTTCACCCGCGGTGGGAACTGAGGCAGGAGTGGACAGGACACTTACGTGACAGTCACGACTGTCCTGTGGCCACATCTTCCAGGAGGCAGCGTGGGAAGCAGCGTGGAAGGGAAGCCGCCCTGGGCCGCTGCGGGGACAGACGTGCGCTCCGGTTCTGCTCCCTGCGGCCACGTGCCTCTGACGACACACACGAAGCAGACACGAGAGGGTGTGGATCGGTCCGGAATCGGATGCCCGGGGCCAGGTCGGCGGGGCGGGGGCAAAGGAGCGTGTGAGCCCACGCACGGGGGCTTTGTGCCGCTCACTGCACGCGTGGGGGGGGTCCAGACAGGAGCGGAGGCCCGTCGCCCGGGTCCGTGGCCCCGCGAGCTCTCCCCCACGACTGATCGGGGGACAGGTCATGGCTAGACTCAGGACAAGACGTGCTCTGTGGGCCGGTGACTGGAGGGCCCTGGCCTCGCCCTGGTTTTCACACTGAGCGGCCGGGTTTTCCAGAAGGAGAATGGCCCCCACCCCAGCTCTCCATCAGGCTGCCTAAGGGGCTTCCTCCCCGTCGCAGTCTCCGGCGGGGCAGAGCTTCATTGGGGGCCCTGACGTCTTCCTCGGTAGAGGTTCAATCTGTTCTGGAGTGGGTTTGATTTGCTTGTGTGTGCGACAAAGCCCAGTGTCACAGGAACCCTTATGCTCACGAATGGAGAAGCCAGGGGAGGGGTGCCCTCCAGTGCCCTCCCCACCCCACCCCCGCCCCACGGTGCATTGGGACTGATTGTGGAGTTCTGGAAGGATTTTAGAGCCTCCTAGATATTGCAGGGAGCCACTCCTTAAACTCACAAAGAACAGACATTGGCTGGATGTCAGACCGCAGGGCCTATGCCTGTCACAGCTTGTCACAGGAAAGAGACCATCCCAGATACGTTTGGCAGAAAGGGTGTTGACATGGGAACTTCGGTCTTTACAGAATGCTCAGAGGGACTGAAGGAGCGGGGTCTAGGCTGGGCCACTGGCATGACTCCTGGAAGAACACAGAACTGGCCACAGGGGTGTGGGGAGCTGCTGTCCCTGAGGTGTCCCCCAGCAGAGCTGGACGCCAGACCCAGCTGCAGCCTGTGCTTCTACTGGAGAAAGGCCACCGAAGCTGAGATCCAGGGGTTAGGGAGCCAGACCCCGGAACGCCACTGCACCCCTACTTCGGCGTGACCTAATTTTGCAGCAGTAGCCGCCGCAGCAGCAGTCTGGCTCTGCAGGAAGGGGGCGTCCACCCCTGCTTCTGAAGGTGTCGTTTACGCAAGAACCCCAGCTGCAGGAGGCCTGGGCAATGCCCTCCATCGCCCCCAGCGGGTGGGAGGAGAGGTCGGAGGGGTTGCTCGGCAGCCGGCTCACAGAGCAGTGCCAGCCGGGGCTGGGTGGCTACAGCGGACTCCTGCTGTGTGGCAAAGTCTGACTCGGACGCATTTCCACTCCGGGTCGGGAAGTTAGGAGAAGCAGCCATTGCTCCCCAGTCCCCGTGTGGCACTAGCTGCTCCTGGCCTCAGCTCGACCTAGTCTCCGCATGTGGCCTTGGCCGAGCCTTGTGACATGAGGGTGTGTGACAGACTTGGAGGTGGCTTCCAGCTCTGGGGCCATTTGTCACAGTATCGTTTAGCTCACGCTTGGAGGCTTGCGCTTGGAGGCTCGTGCTGAGGATTCTTACAAACACTCCTGTGAACAGAAGCTCTTTGTTGCTGGTTTTCCAGACTTCGTGTGCATTCCCATGGGGCCTTTTCTGAGAGCTTGTGGCTGTCGGAGCAAACGAGGGGAAAGAGAACTGGGGGCATGCTCGCTGAAGCCCAGACAAAAGTGTGTTGTGGCCCAGGTGACAGTGTGTGGTACTGACCTCTGGGCTTCGTGATGTCCAGGGCCTGTCTCCTCTGCTCTGCCCAGCCAGGAGCACCCTCCTTTTGCAGATGAGGAAACTGCGACTGGGCCAGCTCTGTGACCTTGGACATGATGCTTGGGAGACCATGTGACTGGAGGGGCTGGGAGGAGATCACGTGTCCCAGGGCCTTGGTCCTGTGATGCATGCACTCTGCCAGCAGGAGTGAAGGACATTGTCTCCTTGCAAGCCCACCAGTCCCCAGCGGGGCTCCCTGGTAACAAAAGGATTGGGAACGGAGTGGAGGCTTTAGAATGGGACCCCATTCCACCCATGGGTTCCAGTGGTACTTGGGTAAATGCTTAACCGCTGTCCCCCACCCCCCAATACCCGGTGCCTGTTGGGGAAGTGACGCCCACGCTAGGCTGTAGTGATACGGTGAGGGCTGCCTTCATACACCATGACAGGCTGCCCACCGCCGTGCCTCTTGGTGCAACCCCCCATTATTCATGGGAGGGATGCTGGCTTATTCATGCAGCTGAGGCAGGAGCGTTGGGATAGGCAGTCACTAGCTGTATGACCTTGGATAAGTCCCTGAGGTCATTGGCCTGGGTAGAAAACCATTAGAGCCATTCCTCCTAGAGAGCGGCGAATGCATGGGACTCCAGACCACCCTCCACCTCAGGGTGATGCCACTGTCTCCTCAGGGCAGGTCCCCTTCACCCTGGGAGCCTGTGTGCCCCTTAATCGCCATGATCGTCTGACCCCACTGTCCGGGGCAAGACGCTGAGGAGCAGTAGAGCCCAGCTGGGCCGTTCCAGACCTGCTACTTCCAAGCTCTGTGACGTCGGGCAGGCCACTTCACCTCTCTGAGCCTTGGTTTCCTGTCCCTGCAGTTATCGATAGTGATATTGGTGGTGAGGAGACAGGAGGCACAGCTGCAAACACGACATGAGGTCATGGGAGTGTGGCAGGCGCACGGGGTCTCAAATGTACGTGGTTTGCAGCTGCGGTCCCCAACCTTTCGGGCCCAGGGAACTCTCTCTCCACGGACGGGGGCGGGGCGGATGGTTTGGGGATGGTTCAGGCACGTGACATTTAGTGCGTCCTTTATTTCTATTCTTATTACATCGTAATATGTAATGAAACAATTGTGCAGAGCTGATGCAGCCTCTGGTCTGACCGGAGGGGCTCCGGCGGTGATGCGAGCGATGGGGACACAGAGGAGGCTTCGCGCGCCACTCGCCCCCTGCCCCTGGGGGCTGCGGACCCCTGGTTTAGGGCATTATCTCATTCCACCCCCAGAGCCCCACGGAGAGCCCCAGTTCTTAGGGGCCCAGTGTGCCGAGGACCTGCCCGAAGTCCGCGGGCCCTGCTCTGCGCCCCGAGGCTGCTCTGCGGGCTCCTGGCGTGTCTTTCCCTTCTTTCTGCCACGCTGGAGGCCCTTGGCCCAGACCCACCGGCCACAGACCTGAATGGGCCCTTTCTTCCCTGAGGACACCTGGACGGAGGCGGGGGCACCAGAGGTGGCGGAGTGACAGCAGGTGCGGAATGGTTTCTGTTTGCTCTTGGGTCCTCCTGGCTGGGGGTGGAGGAGGGACAGGGCTGTGGGGGAGCAGGGGCCATCCTGGCCTGAGCACCCTGCTCCCGAAGGCACTCAGGGAGGCCGGCTCGGCCCTGCCCGGTGCGGCCACCGGGCGGAGGAGTTCCTGAGACATTTGCAAAGTAAAGTGCGGCCGTCCCCGGTGACGCAGGGGGCAGATACCATCTGCACGAGAGTATATTTAGAAGGCAGGAAGCCAGCCCTCCAGCCCGCCCTTGACTTCGCAGCGCTTGTCGCCTTGTGAGCGCCCCCCGAGTGACCGTGAGGCCGCAGAGCCATGTAGGAGGAAATGATTCTGACCTTCAAGTGGAGGCGCCTTTTCTTCCCTTCTCCCCTCCCTCTCCCCTCTGTCCCTCTCCCCCCACCCTTTCTGTTTCTGTGCTTGCAGCTGGGGCTGTCCCAAAGTGATGTGGAGAAGTGACATTTTGCTAGAAACTGAGTCATTCTGCTGGAGTTTTCAGCCACGTCCACGATTAGTAAACCCGTTTCTAGAACGGGAACACGCGCAGGACTGATCTGAAGTGTTCTCAGCCCCAGCTTTCCCGCTCCCCAGAACAGACATCAGCGGCTTGTCGTTCCCAGGCGTGGACGGCTCTTGGCAGCCGCCTGACCTTTGACTACTTAGCCGTGCTGGGCACTCGGGAGCTCATCTGCGACCCGGGGCTGCCACACCCCTCCGGGTGCGAAGGACCTAATGCTCCTGGGTCCCTCCCCTGCAGGGGGTGGTGCCTGGGGGCCTTCAGTGAGCTGAGGGGTCCTCTGGGTACTTTTATAAGACGGACTGTTCCAGGGCCAGTGTGGGGCCCTGGCAAAGTCACCCATGTGCCGAACCCAGGTGTGTTTATCAGCTGGAAGCCCCCCTCAGTCAGCTGTTGGAGGGGTCAGTCTAAAACCCGTCCTTATACTCCCATCGTCAGCCAGGGGGAAGTGGCAACTTTGCTCAGGAGGTAAACATCTGCCAGGCTGCTCTGCTAGCCCCGTGGGGGCACCAGGAGAGAGAGAGAGAGACAGAGAGAGAGAGACAGAGACAGAGAGACAGAGAGAGAGAGAGAGAGAGAGAGAGAGAGAGACAGAGACAGAGACAAAGAGACAGAGAGAGAGAGAGAGAGAGAGAGAGAGAGAGATGCAACGCGGCCGGGTGGAGATGGACTCGAAATGAGTACAGTTCATTGATGCAGTTGTGAAATGGGGGCAGGGGGCATCCACTTCAGCTTGGGGACTCTGGGAAGGGACGTGTACAGGTCTCATTATGCTTTATTGAAAGCCTGAGGGTACCCCAAGACGCAGGGGGATTAGAAAGACTGGACAGTGGACAGAGGCGTTTCTGCAGATGTGCTCAGGGCAGACCCCTGGGCAGAGCGAGCTGTGGGGGGATGGTACGTTCCAGGAGAAATGCGTCCTGACTTCCGGTCCAGATGGCAGCTGCTGTCTGGTTAATGCCTGCTGAGTGCTGGGCACCGTGCTAGGGCTCCCGCGTGCAGTCCTCACAACAGCCCTGAGTGCTGGGCTGTGTGATCGCCTCCAGGCCCTAGAGGGGCTAAGATGCTTGCATAGGGTTATACAGCTGGTGGAGGGCAGAGCGGGGTTTGAACAGAGGTCGCCACGGCATGTCCCTTCAAGTGACCAAGGCCCACACCTGCCTCTGACTCTGCCCTTCCTGACTCTGCCCGGCCCTCATTGCTGTGGTCACTCATTGCTCCCGCGTGACGAGATAGAGGTCCTGAAAGCCATTCCTGCGCGGGTGAGGGCTGCTGGGTGGACAAGCACGTCGCCCCGTCGGTGGACGAGTTTTCTCCTGAGTGGCACCCCTGGAGAATGGAGCTCTCGTGTCCCCGTTGCCTCTGTCTCCGACGTTTCTGAGTGGTGTGAGGCAGCAGGGCCTGCCGGTTCTGTAGCAGCTGCTTCAGGGGTGGGGTCCTTGGAGCCCACGGGCTCTCCTGGCCCCCGCGTGGACGTCGACAGCTCAGGCTAAGGCCAGGAGACGGCAGGAGAGGGCATCGGCCTCCAGGAGAAGAGCGGAGAGCCCGCAGGGCCGGCTCTCGTGGGCAGCGTGTGTGGGGACAGGGGCACCACCGCGCTGTGGAGTGTTCAGTGTGCTTGAAGGAGGTAGTTTTTGGACAACTTGCGCAGGTTTGTTGCTGCTCTGCAGTGT
>PVJL010014819.1:0-26584 GCA_004026885.1 Lyroderma lyra
GGTGCCCGCGCCACGCCGCCATTGGTTCGCCATAAGGCTGGGCGGTGCCTGGGCCGCGCTGCCATTAGCCCGCGCTGGAGTTGGGCTGTGCCCGGGCCCCGGCAACAGCGCGCGGCTGGTGGATCCTAGGTGTGCCCTGGGAGCTGAGGTGCGGGAAGTCGCCGACCCCGGAAACCTCCGCGAGTTCTCTCCCAGAGAAGGAGCAAAGGGAAGCGACGGACTGGGGTTGAGTGCCTACTACATGCCCGGTAGTTAGGCTCACTAGTTGGATGCTATTATCTCCCCCACCTTTTTCTTAATACAGGAAGAAACAGGACTGGCGCGCTTACCCTGGTGATAATACCATTCTGAGCGTGCTGCTGGCGCTGTCCCCCGGTTCTCCTATGTAATACTGCGAGGCACTGCTGTCCCCCCTTACGCATTGGGAAAAGCTCAAGGAAAATTGCACACCTGACAGTGGCAGCATGCACTAGAACTCCAGTCTTCGGACACCGGGCCATTTCTTATTTTATTATGAGGCACCAAGATTGGTTCCTTTCACATTGGTACCTTATATTCACAGCGCCAAGTCAGGTTTTCCCGTCTCGCACACCTCAAAATAGGTAGCTGTAATCACTTAACACAAACACATACACACTGCTTTTCTCTCTTTCCTGTCCTCTCCTAATCCTGTACACTAAAATTTTACCAAAAATTAGATTATGTCACGCCTGTGCTCAAAAACCTTCAAATATGTGCGGTTAACTATCTAACCTCAGGAGTCCAATATCATAATAACGTGGATTTGCAGCCATTCTTGGACAATGTCACCGGATCATGACTTCCAGAACACATGGTGGGGTGGGAAAGGAGGGTTGGGGCGGGGAGGGATTCTAAAAGGGATGGGAACTTGAGTAAGACTAACCAAAGTAGCTAGCCTTATGTGGAGAAGTTTCAGTTATGAGGAAACAACTGTAGGGTTTGACCTCCTATAGGGTGACAGATTCTTAGAGGTGTAATATTAGAGTTGTAAGTAGAATTTAACAGAATTAGCCCTGAAGTCCACTGAGGGAGATGGGTTATTGCCATTTCTTCAGACTGCCTTTTAAGAAGTTAACAGTGATGTAGGAATGTTGAAAGCTCTAGGATAAGCTTGCCCAGCCTGGAGCCTGGCAACATCATGTGGCCCAGGACAGGTTTGAATGTAGCCCAACACAAATCTGTAAACTTTCTTAAAACATAATGAAATTTGTACGACTTTTTTTTTTTTTTTTGCTTATCAGCTATTATGTGGCCCAAGACAATTTTTCCATTGTGGCCCAGGGAAGCCAAAAAATTGGATAACCCCTGCTCTAGGACCTATGAGGGCCTCCCTTGAATCTTGCTCTGGAAAGTGCCAAAGCAAGGAGAGGAGCCATTACACAAGAAGTGGATGTTTTGTATAGCATCCCATTTTAATTACTTAACTTTAAGAAGCAACTAATAGTCTCTGTAGCAAAGCCTGTCAGTGCCTTGTTCACATCCCCTCAGTTCTTATATTCAATGCAAACTTGCTTAATTTTCTGCTAACTGCACCAGTATCTTTTTGTCTGAGGGATTTTTCCACCTGCATGGAACTCAGCAGGCCAAAAATATTGGGGAATTAATGCCCCCCAGAGTCCTCAACCAATGATTGGTGAGAGTTGATGTGTCCCGGTCCCTCAGCCCTTGGGTGAAATAGCTTTGAGATTCTACACAGTGTTTTCCCCAGGATTCCCCAGAGGTTTTGGCTCCAGTTGCCCACAGAGGTAACTTACTTGATTAAGTAACTTTTATTGACTTCTTTTCCTTCTCTGTATTCTTCCCAGCTCCTTTCTGATAATTCCTGGGATTGACTTCCAAATAAACTACTTTCACTCAAGTTAATTGCCCCACAGTCTTCTTCTGGGCAACCTCAAAATGAGTCCGGATTTTTAAAGTTTGAGAACTGAGGTTTAGAAAGAATAAATGGCCTGCTTAATGTGACATAGATAATAAATGACAGAACCAAAATAGAAAGTTCATATCCCTACCTCCATGCCCACCCTCTCTCTCACATGGTTGCTCCTTCCTTCCCTTCCTCCCTCTCCCTCTATACTATTTCTATCTCTCACTTTCTCTCTCTCTCTCTGGGGTCATATATATTTAGAACCCTGAACCTCCAATAACAAATCTGCCTACTGCACAGTTGCCACATCAGAGACACTACAGAAAGGGACAGTTCAGCTATTCCAGCTGACAGCATCAACTACATCAACTACCAGATATGGGAGTGAGTGAGCCTTCAGATGATTCCAGTCCCCAGCCAGCCTCGGACCAGTCTTTGAAGCCACCTTAACTGATGCCATGTGGAACATAGATGAGCTGTTCTCACTGAGCCCTGCTATGGTTTTGGGGGTTGTTTGTTACACAGTAATAGATAATGGAAACTACATATCCCTGAACCCCTTTCCCTGAATAATTCTGGGTGAGAAAGCCATAAGAAACATCTTGCATGAGATTTGGAAAGCAAAAGTGAAGTCACAGTCATATTTTTTATGTTGGAAATTTACTGCATGGTACCAACCTTTCTTGAAGCTCACATACTTATTTGATGCTGACCTTATTGGCACCCACACCACAACTCCTCCAACTCCCACCTGATCCTACTTCAACAGGTTCAACTGCTGGGTCAGCTATGCATTTATCCCCATGACAAAGAATACCATCTTCCGTCAGTGACTCACATCATTGAAGTTGGAGGCTTGTCGGCTTGGTTCCAGTTCATCCTGCTGACTTAGGGTTCTACTGCCAGGCACAAAGACAACAGCCTCACAGACTGTGAAACTAGCCTCCACAATTGCATAAGGTCGCATCCCTATAATAAACCTCTACTGATAGGTTCTGCTTTTTTGTTGAACCTGACTGGTACAGAAGCCATCCTTGAAAGTCCACTGGGATTAAGGCTCTATGCTAAAGGCTTTAGATACATGATCCCATTTGGTTCTCATGCCAACTAGCTCAAAAGTTGGATAATGAATAAATACTTAAGGGTTTATGATACAATTCTTTCTACTTTTATTTATATTTAAAATTATCCACTATAAATTTTTAAGTCTCACATTCTTTCACACTAAATGATAAATGACATATACCTTGCCTTGTTATCACTTCCACATATACTTTCATTTTAATAAGGATAAAAGTATACTTGGCTCAGCAATGGGGCATTTGATTTAGGGGGCCAAAGTAGAAATGGAACCTTTCCAGCCCATAAAGGAAGTTGCTCACACTCCACTTCTATCTACTTTGCTATCTGTCTCATCATCTCTTTACTTCAAACTGTAATGGTTCTATGGGCTTTTTCTCATCTCAGCCTGGAACTAATGTTTACACTGCTCCAGTTTTAGGATGAATTTTATGTCCAGAGCTCCTCCTCTGGGCTCCCACAATAACTATTCACAGCTACATTTTTGCATATAAATCCTTTCATAACCTGTTTATGTGACAGCCTTCCTAAAAATACTTTGTGATCCAGTAAGTGCAAAGACAGTGTCCTACCATTTAGAGCAGAAACAGTGTCTTATAATTGCTTCCCCAGTGCTTAGTACCTAGTAGGAGTTCAATAATTGTGATTAAAATTAAGTACTGAATCAATTAATTGACAAACACATGACTAGCCTAAATCAGTAACTCAAAAATGTCTAAACCAGTGGTTCTCAAACGTTAGCATCTATCAAAATCGCCTAGAAGGCTTTTTAAAACAGATTGCTAAATCTTATCCCAGAATTTACTCAATACATCTAGAACAGGGCCTGACAATTTACATTTTTTAACAACTTTCAAGGTTATATTGATGCTTCTGACCTAAAGACCATACCTTGAGAAGCTTTAAAAAAATAAAATAAATAGTGTACCAACATACATATAATAGGAGTCCCAGAAGGAAACGAGGGAGAGAGAAAGGAACAGAAAGACCATTTGATGAAATAGTGGGCAAAACTCCCCAAATTTGATGAAATACATAAATCTATACACCCAAGTAGTTAAAGTCACTACTTAGAAGTTGAGCCTTCAGATGAGAACCCCACCCTGGCTAACACCTTGATTACAATCTTGTGAGGCCCTAAAGCACAGAACCCACCTAACCCAGGCTTGAAATTCTGACTCACCAAAACTATGAGATAATTAGTATGTGTCCAAGCCACTAAGTTTGTGGTAATTTGTTACATGTCTGTGGAAAATTAATACACTGGGTTTCAAACCCAAGTTTGTCTGGCTTCCAAGGTCTGTGTTCTTTCTCCTCCACCTGATTAAACATATTGCAGAAGGTGTTAACTGAGTAGTTGATAGTGATTGGAGATTACAGACTTTCAGAGTTCCAAAAAACACAGGTCATCTAGTCCAGCCCTTCTCAGACAAACAGATCCCTGTCTCCCAAGGGCACATCTAAGAAAGTTGGGCTATGGAGCTAGAAGACAATGGCCTGAGTCCCATTTATATTTAGACGATGACCAGAGACAACTATAACTAATACTTTTAAAGACTTCTTATGATTCTTAGAGACCTATTGATTGTGATATTTAATCTCTGTTTTCCTGTAATTGTTAGCACTAAAAAACACAGATAAAATTTGAAAAAGTTGTGTGCTTGCTTCAGAGCCTTCAAGAGAGGGACAGGGTGAGGAACTTGAGTCTTGTTTAACAACCATAAACATCGTCACGACTGTGAAAGTGAAAGAGAAGTAGATGATCAACAGGTGATGAACACTCAGAGCAGAATTTTTACGACAACAGTTACCAGTCTTGAAGCCATTGTATCATAGTTATGAACCACTATGGTTTATAATTACGAAACTTCAAATGTGAATAAAGACCTAATACATAAATGTGACATTATTACATAAATGTTACATTCCAAATGTTCTGGGACTGTCTTAAGTTCCCATAGTTTATTATAATAACTGTCTCCAGCAAATCACACTCATCAATTCACATGTTCCAATATTTGATTCAGAAACATCTGTATTACAACCCTTTCACTATTTTAGAAACACTTATCCATAAAAAAAGAATTTACTTCTCCATTGAAAGCCAAGGGATATTCATTAACCAATGACTGTATAAACAAAATGGACTATATCTGTACAGTGGAATATTATATGGCAATAAAAAGGAAAGAAGCACTGATGCATGCTACACTTTGGATGAACCTTGGAAAAATGATGCTGGGAACCACTCAAAAAGAAAAAACAATGATGCTAAGTGAAAGAAGCCACACACACACACACACACACACACACACAATTCCACATATTGTATGATTCCAATTATATGACATGTCCAAAATAGGTAAATCTATAGAGACAGAAAGTAGATTAGGTCAAGTCTAAGATGGTCATTAGCAAACCTAGACTCATGTTCCTTTGGTTTAGCAAACTCAGTATGAAGGAGCCACCTTTTTCCTAAGAACATCGGCAAATTTGGGTTAGAACTCTCATAGGGTCATATACCCATTTCTGAAACAATCACGGTAGTCTAGGGAAATACATGCTCTGATTGGCTAAACTCAGGTCACATACTCACCTCCTTTGCAGAGAAAGTAGTATCAGTGCCTTTCAAACTATAAAAATGGAAAGTATGAAAGGAATGGCTCCCCTAAAAAAATTAAAGTTCTATTATTACAGGAGATAACACATGCTAGACAGGCAAAAACAATACATGCAAGGCCTAAGAGTCTCATCACATCATGAGTTAAATTCCTAATATGTTGGTATTTTCCCAACTTAATCCTATCCATAAACATTTATCTAATACCTACTAGAGTGCTGGGGTTGGCTGTGCTGGAAGAGGTACAAGGATACAAAGTGAGAGATTAAGAATACGGACATGATAAGATTAACACCTTGTTCTCAGGATGTTCATAATATAATCCCATGCTTTTTGAGCTTTATCCTAGGAAAACTTCACATGAGGGCTCTTATTAAAGATGCATATTCTTGGGCCATACTCTAAGATTTTCTGATTCGGTAGATATGTGATTGGCTTAGTCCACCCTTCAAAGCAGTTTTGGAACTCTATCTGGAATGGCCATTAGAGCTGTCGTCGTACCCAAATACTGACAATTAAGTTCGCGAACTTGCCACCATGTGCTTATGTTGGCAGTACTGTACAAACAACTTGGTTCTCCTTACTTATTATCAGAGAGTCCATTTGAAAGGAACCTTAATAGTATGTAATATGAAATTATTTTTAAAGGTGAAAATGATATATTGAAACAATTTGAAGGAAACATAGAAGGATGAAGTTTTTAGGTAAGAAAATACTGAAGGATATGATACATTCTGAAGGGTAAATTCGTTTGTAGTATCACTAAAAATTCTCAATGGGATTAAAGGAGAGCAAATATACAGGATTGTTGCAAACAAATGAACAAAAGCTAACTCTTAGCTTCTCAGTGGAATACTACTCAGCCATAAGAAAACATGAAATACTACCATTTGCAAAAACATGGTTGGATCTTGAGATCATCAAATCAGACAGAAAAAGTTGAGAACCATATGACTTCATTTATATGTGGGATATAAAACTGAAAGCAACAAACAAATGAGACAAATGAACAAAGAAACAAAAGCTCATAGACACAGACAACAGTTTAGCAATTACCAGAGGGTTGTAGGGGTGGAGATAGGAGAGGAGGGAAAAGGGAGTCAGTATATAGGGATGGAAGGAGAACAGATGGTGAACGCACAATACAATATATAGCTGATGTATTACAGAATTGTACACTTGTAACCTATATAATTTTACTAAGTAACCCCAATAACTTTAATTAAAAAGAAAGAGTATGTCCACCAATTCTTTGAAACTCCCCTCAGTGAATGGATCCTAAGTTCCCTCCCCTTGAACAGGGGTTGGACTTAGTGACACACTTCTAATGAATAAAGTATGGCAGAAGTGACAGTATGCCAGACAGAAAAAATCAATAACCATATGACTTCACTCATATGTGCAATATAAAACTGAAAGCAACAAAGAAACATAAAACTCATGGACACAATCAATAGTTTAGTGGTTACTTGAGGGAAAGAGGTGAGGGGTTGGGATAGGAGAGAGGGAGAGTCAAATACATGGTGATGGAAAGAGAACTGACTCTGGATGATGAACACATAATACAACACATAGACAATACACTGTAGAATTGTACACCTGGAACCTATGTAATTTTTGCTAACCAATGTCACCTCAATGAATTTAACAATACAAAAAAAAAGTGACAGTATGACTCCTGAGAGTAGGTCTCAAAAAGCACTACAGCCTACTGCTTATTGCATTGCTGAGCCTTTCTGTGTGACCCAAGTATATCTTGACAAATTTCTGGCTTTCTTGGATGTCATGATGTTCTAGAAAACTTGGATTTTTTTGTCTTTAATCTGGAATCAGCCATTTTTCCAAGAAGTTCTGGTTTCTTTCAGTGGGAACTGGTAATTAGAGGCCATAATCTGGGCATCATTGCTATATAGGCCTTGTTTCTATCTTTTTTTTTCAGTAGATAAAGCAGAAAATACATTTTTCACTTTAAGATAAAATATACTGTGAGTTCATAGTATATTCAAATCAAACTCAGGATTCAAGATATTTAAATTAACCTCATTGTTCTAACATTGTGTTTCTTTGCTTCCACAGCAAAAATTTTGGTTCTCAAATACCCCAACATAATTAGCCAATTGCTTTATACTACATATCACAATACTAACACTATCACCAACAATATGATTATAGAAAAGAGTTTATAATATATGTGTGTGTGTGTGTGTGTGTGTGTGTGTGTGTGTGTGTGTGTATTTGTGATTAGGTATCCTCCACAGGGATGTATAGTGAGATTACTGCTTTTTATTTTATTATTATTATTTTTTTAATTTGTGGGGGAGGAGGGTATGTGGGTAGTTCGCCAGCTGGGAATCGAACCCAGCCTGTAGCATTGACAGCACCAGCGCTGAAGCCCTAAGCCACTACACCACCAGGGAACTCCCAGATTACAGCTTTTTAAATGTACATGAAATAGCTCCTCTATGTCTAGTGATGCCATCTACTCAATATAAAGTTAGACTTATTCATTTCATTTTGCTTCTAGTTTTTAGGAATTTATTTTTAATTTAACTTCATTTCATAGTTATGTAAAATTTACAGAACAGTCATATTTACAAAATATAATACATAGACAGAAATGTAGCTACTATCTCCATCCTCTGTACTCTATTCCTTTCCTCCCCCTATAGAAGACTTATTGTTTTAAAAGTTTTTGGTTTAGCCTTACTTTTAAAATATATAAGCATATATCTTGTAGTTTTATTCTCTCTTTCTTCAGCTTTCTTAGATAAGTAGTAGCATACCACACATGATTTTCTTCATGTTGGTTTTCAACTGACAAAAATATATTCTAGAAATCACTTCTATAGCAGTACATAAATTATTCCTTAGTGGATCATATCTTATATTCAACAGCCCACTAAAAAATGGACATTTCCAGTGTTGTGCTATTGTAACACTGCAGCAATTAATAGCTCACTTGATATATTTCCATGTTTTTCAGTATAACTTTGAGATATACCTCTAAAAACAGGAGTCAAAGTGTAAATACAAATGTATTTTTTCTAGAGATAAACAAATTCCCTTTCATATGAACCAAATTATTTTGCAACATATGAAAGTACCTGCTTTTTTACAGCTTCACTAAAAATGTATACTGTTAAACTTTCAGATTTTTGCCAATCTGAGAGATGATAAGCAGTATTTCAGTGTATTTTTAATTTACCAAAAAATTATTTTCTCGGAAAACAAGTGAGGACATAATTTCAAAAAGCAGCCCTTTGAATTGAAAACAGATTTATCCAAACTTCCTGTCATAGTCAGTTCAGGCTGCTGTAACAAATTACCAAAGAATAAGTAGCTTAAGCAACACTTATTTCTCACAGTTCTGAAGGCTGAAAGTCCAACGTGCTAACATGTTTGGTTCTTGGTGAGTGTATTCTTCTTGATTCACAGAAGGCCATCTTTTTGTTGTGTCCTCATGTGCTGGAAAAGACAGCTAGCTAGCTTTCTGGCCTCTTCTTATAAGGGCACTGATCCCATTCCTGAGGACTCCACATTCTTGACCTAATTATCTCCCAAAGTCACCACTTCCAAATACCATCACATTGGATCAGAATTTCAACTTATGAATTTTTGGAGAATGTAAATATTCAGTCCATTGCATCGCTAAATATTCCTTTTTTTCTCAGTTTCTCTCTAGGTTGATGAACACTTGCTCAAAGACCAATATTTGTCTCGAGAATAGAGTACAGTAACTGTTGCTCTGGCCAGTGTTTCTCAAACACACATATAAAATAATATTTGTAATTATTATTACAAATAGCACTCAGAAATAGAAGAGTAAGACTGGTCATTACCAAAGACAACAGGCTCAGGAGTTTAACCACTCTAAGACTATGTCCAGCCACCCCAAGGATGAGGTCTTTAATATCTCCACACACTTGGAGTCCATACCTGTTACAAAGCTCTGTGCTGGAAGAACTGACCTCATATATGATACGTGAATTCTTGTTAGTTTCCATCTTGAATGGTTGGATTTTCCTAATTCCAGAGAAGCATTTGAAAAGTTCTATCCAAATCCAACTTTTTTTTCAATTATTCATATAAATTACATGCTTTTGACATTACAAATTATTTGTATTTACTTCTTAAAAGAAGGCATATATATTTTGCTGCCGACCTGATTTTTGGTGTGATCGTGTGTTTTGCTTTGGTCAGTGAAGTGCAAGCAGAAGTTACATGGGTCACTTTCAAGATGAAGTTCCTCTTTCCCTTTGCCATGGCGACCAGCAGTTTTTTCATTAGTAGATACTCCATCAAACTGGGTCCTGTAGTGGAGACAAATATGATGCAGAAGTCCACCTACCATGGACATGTAACCGAGGTGAGAAATAAACCTGTGTTATTTTAAGCTACAGAGATCTTGCTTGCTATTGTAATATAACCTAACATGTCCTGATTAATACAGAGGGTGCCAAAAAATGTATACACATTTTTAAGAAAGGAAAAAGACTGATTAAACTTGTAATATTCAATATATACTAATAATAAAAGATGAATACTAGTCGTGTTTGACTTCTGCAATTATAAGAGGTGCTCAAAGTGGTTACTAACATCAGCGTCCAGACACTTCTGATTACAGCAAACTTCTGCTTGGGCAACATTGACTAAAGTGTCCATTTATATTGCTGCACATGCTATTTCAATTTCTTCCGGAAGTACCACTATTGTAGCTGGTTGTCTATGGTATATCACATCCTTTAAGGTCCCCCACAGGCAAAAGTCAAGGGGTGTTAAGTCAGCAGAATGTGGGGGAAACTCAAACAACATTCTTGAATTTCAAATACCACTTCAAAATAGTCTGGTGCTCCTTGAACAACAACTGTGCTTCCGTGATTTTCTTTGACTGTCCTGCCTGTTGCATGATGATGCTAGTGTTCATTTGATTAATGTCATCTTTAGAGCAAATGTCAAACTACACATTGCTACTATAATTCAATTCAACTTCAATAAGTAATACATAGATAACATCTCTTAAATGTGTATGAGATCTGACAATTAAGTTAGTGAACTTGCCACCATGCGCTGACATTGGCAGCACTGTACGAACAACTTGGTAAAGTTTCATAACTTTGGTATATCTGTGTCTCACAGCTGTGTTTGTGTCCATGTGTGGCAGTGTCCTGCTGAGTGGCTTTCATTATTGTTGTTGCATGTTTTTGTGTACTGTTGCAAGAATGTCAGAGCTTGAATTAGAGCAACAAACAAACATTAATATTCTTGTTAAGCTTGGCAAGAGTGGAAGTGAAATCAGGGACATGATAGTCCAAGTTTATGGGGATAATGTCATGAAGAAAATGGCAGTGTGCAAATGGATTAAATGTTTTTCTGAGGGGAGAGAAACCATCACTGATGAAAAGAAGTCAGGGTGGCCAATAATGAGAAGAACTGATGAAAACATTGCAAACATTTGTCAAATTATGCATCAAAACCATCAGCTGACTGTGATAAGCATAACAGACCAAGTAAACTTCTATAGAGAAACAGAAAAATTTTAACTAGAAATCTTGTCATGAGAAAGATATGTGCAAAAATGGTCCCAAAGGAGCTCAAAAGCAAAGGAGAGTTGAAGTTTGCCAAGACCTTTTGGAAAAGCAAGACAATTTTTAGGCCATGTTATTACTGGTAATGAAACATGGGTGTGCCAATACAACCCTGAAACAATGCATCAAAGATCACAGTGGAAGTCAGCCAATTTTCCACAACTCCAAAATTACGTCAGTCCAAATCAAAGTGATGTTACTAATCTTTTTTGATATCAGAGGGATTGTTCATTATGAATTTGTGCCAACTGGACAAACAGTCAACCAAGTCTTTTATTTGGAAGTGCTGAAAAGGCTGCATAAAAAAGTTAGGCAAAACCCCCTGAATTTTTCGCCAACAGCTCATGGCTCTTGCATCACGACAATGCACCAGCTCACATGGCACTGTCTGTGAGGGAGTTTTTAGCCAGTAAACAAATAACTGTATTGGAACACCCTTTCTCCTCACCTGATCTGGACCCTAATGTCTTTTTTCTTTACCCAAAGATAAAGGAAATATTGAAAGAAAGACATTTTGATGATATTCAGGACATCAAAGGTAATATCATGATAGCTCTGATGGCCATTCCAGAAAGAGTTCCAAAATTGCTTTGAAGGGTGGACTAGGTGCTGGCATCAGTGCATAACTTTCCAAGGGGATTACTTTGAAGGTGACTATAGTGATATTCAGCAATGAGGTATGTAGCACTTTTTCTAGGAGGAGTTTGCAAACTTAATTGTCTGATCTCATAGATAGATATAGATATAGATAGATATAGATATAGATATAGATATAGATATATAGACACCCCTAGTATTTTAAAGAGTCTAATGTAGTGGACATTTAAGGTTTTAATGCAGTTGAAGGCATTAGAAAAATGTACTTCTGAAATAGCATAAAAGTACCAAATGATTACTCTATAATTAAAAGAACAATGTATATCATCTGTGGGATCAATATCAATTTATGGGCTAACTAAGTAATTAATTATTTGTGAAATCATTGTTTTTCAGAGCTTAATGAGAGCTTAGAAATGACCAAGCCCAATGCTCTATCCAACACATAGCCCTCCATACTATTTTCAGAGAGTGGTCTTCCAAGATCTTAAAAACCCATATAAAGAGACAGCTCATGAGTATGTCAGAGGAAGCAGCATGCTTCATTTCCCAATAACTCTAATTGTTTAAAATTCTTTAAATATCAAGTTGACTTCTTTCTCCCTCTTATTGCAATGCATTGGTTCTATGAATAAATTTTATCTCTTTTGCTACAAAGATCTAACATACTGCCTTCTGAAATATGTTCAGTTTGCTGCACTATTCCTTAATGTCAATATTTTCAGACCATTCTCTTTCCCAGTCACTCACTCACCTTTGGGCCATTCTTCAGTCTAATAACCATGAGGACTCTGAATCTGGCATGCACTATTTTCTACTCCCCTCCTCCTGCTACACTCTCTGCAACCCCTACCATTACCTTCCCAAACTTGTTGCTGCTGGAATGATATCATAATAAAATAAACCCATAAAAGACACTTTTAATGTGATAGTCTTCTAAGAGATGAAAACCACATTGAGGAGAATAGCTAATAGTTAGGTCTGGGACTATAATAACAAAAAAGGACAAACTCCTGAATTTGGCCTTCAGGGAGAAGTACTGGAACAATGGGCTTATTGTATAATTCCAGCCCAGTGATTTTTGGGACTAACACAGTCTGAAACCAGAGAAGGGAAACCAGCTGCTCAAAATTCCAAGAAACATCAACATGTGTGTAATTCTTGGAGGGAAATTTCCAGTGATTTCTGGGAACATTTAGCAACTTCTGTGCTTACACATGTTTGGTTTGTAGAGGCCAGTGCTTATCCCAAATATTCATTCAGAAGTTGACACAGTCAGTCTTTTACTTTCTCATTTAAAAAACGTGTCTTTTTTTTATTTTTAAAAATGCTACATACTGACATAGAAAATTTGGAAAACATGGGAAAATATACATAAGTAGAAATTAAATCAGTTATGACAGGTATTCATACAATTAAATCTTTGCATATTCAATAGATAATGGCATGCCTATTTATAGTCATATTTGATGTAATAAAATTAAAGTTCAAAATTATTTAGCTGTGTCATTAAAATTTTTTTAACAGGATTTAGAATTTTAAAGCTTTAACTCTCTCTATTCTGCTAGAATTATAGAATTTATTTTGATTTCTTGACTTTATAGATAAGGACATCAAGAATAATAAACTCCATGACTATTTCATGGCTGACGAAATTATCAAAGAAGTTTCCTAGTTTGGCTGTTTTCAGTGGCCTATTGAAAATATGTATCATTTCAAACTCAACATTTTCCACTCAGCTGTGAGGTTTGTCCTTGTCATGCCATTTTTTTTTTAAAGAGATGATGTAATGTTATTTTTCTGCTTCTCCAGAATTATAACCTCAATGCCTTTCTCTTCTTCCCAACATATTCATGAAGATAGAAATTCCTCCTTTAAATGCTCTCTAGCATTCCATCCCTTCCACTTGAATTCTATGCCACTACCTTAGACTCCATCAACGGAAGCTGTTAGCTAAGAGGACTCTAATTAATGTCCATCCAGTTGCCTCCATTGTTCCCCCTTAATGTATTCTTATACTTTATCAGTCCCCTTTGTGAAATGTGTGACAGCTCCTCGTTGTTTATTGACGTAAACCTAAACTCTTCGGCCTAATGCCATTCCTCTAAAAACTATTTATCTACTCTGTGCCAGGTTCTATGCTAGGCAGGAAGGACACAATGATGTGGTTAACAGACAAAATTCATGGTGCCACAATCTAATGGGGAAGATGACAATAAAGTGAACAAAATAAACATGACTTGTGACAAGCGCTCTGAAGGAACTAACCAGGGCACTGTGCCCAAGAGAGGGTCTACTGGTTGGTGGGTGATGTATAAATTTGGGGGGAGTGTTGAAAGAGGAAGTAGGGAGACCAATAGAGGCTCCTCCTGTTGTCTGGGCAGGAGATAATGATAGATTGGATTACTGTGATGGCAATGGAGAGGGAAGTGGTCATATTAGAGATATAATTAAGAAGTAGAAATGATAAGACTTGCTAATAGATTTGATATGAAGGGGTAGGGAAGGAACTGAATCAAAAGATCATGCCTAGCTTTCTGGTTTAAACAATTTGGTAGATGGTAGTGCCCGTTCTGAGATGAGAGAAGAGTGGATTGGGGGATTGAAAACAAGAGTTCTATGTTGTACCTAACCAAACTATCGAAGAAAGAGGAGGAACCAACCCAGGGCTCAAAACTATAGTGGCAGAGAGCAAGGTCCCCTGACCTCTCCCCTTAAACCCAGCTCTTCAAGAAAGAACCCAACACTCTGGGCAGCCAGTGGCCTGTCCTCATCTCAGCTGGGGACCCAGTCCAGAGCAGCTTTAACCTTAGCGTCTTGAGTTATCTTTTATAGCCTCCAAGGCAGAAAGAGTCTGGTCACAGCTTTTCCCCCAAAACTTTTGCTCCTAACCTTCCTCTGCTTAAGGAGAAGGGACAGGAGAAGGGGATTTCTCCTAAAGACTCCCCTATTTTACAGTGCCACCCTCTCTAGACTTCCTGTGGAATAGAAAGAAAGGGTACTCCTCCTTCCAATGGTGGGACCCCTTCCAAGAGGAAGCATTGCCCCCCACAATTCCTTGCCCATTAGGAGGAAGTAGATCCCCCTCTCTCTGTCTGGAGGATGTGTTCTCCCTGTTAAGAGCAGAGAGAGGTAAAGTCAGCTTTTCCTTGGGCCACAGCCATTCTGAGGCTGAGTCCTGGCATTCTCCAGTCCAGTATTATGTGCCAGCGCCTATCCTGTGAGGGTCGAGCCTCTGGCTGGCTGGTTCCCCTCATCCCTCCAGGGGGCCCTCTCTGAACAAAATGAATCAGATGGGCCTTCTGGCTATGCAACATGTGTTCTGTGGCCCCTGGAACCTGCCCCCAGCTGACTACTCTCACCTTAGCCACCTAGGTGAAGCCCTTGCCTTCCTAGAGAGAGAGATATTACAGCTGGTGCCTCTGGCATTATCACTGAGGCTGCCCACAATGTGCTAAATGCATTTGCTGAGTCTGGCCAGAGATCATGGGTGCTGCCTGCCACTGGGGCAGGCTCAGCTCTCCTATTTCCAGGGACAGCTCCCTCCTGCCCAGAGTAGCTCTTCTTTCCAGGCTGGGGAAGGG
The DNA here is from genome assembly GCA_004026885.1 of Lyroderma lyra. Taxonomy (NCBI): domain Eukaryota; kingdom Metazoa; phylum Chordata; class Mammalia; order Chiroptera; family Megadermatidae; genus Lyroderma; species Lyroderma lyra. The sequence continues at coordinate 15,352 of PVJL010014819.1, forward strand.
ACACTGGATAAAAAACAGGAAAATCTGCCACCTGACACACTCCTCCTTGGTGCTCCTCAACCTCCTGGCCATGGACCCCATCCAGAGGAGCTGTGGGCTAGCACTGCATTGTGAGGACAACCAAACCACGTGTGGGGGACCTGGGAGGACGCCCTTGCCTGAAACTGTGACCAGGAGCAGGCCATGAACTTCCAATCTTGCTTGGCCACCTAATAACTTTTGAATTTGTTTGTTCACGAAAGAAAAAAAGAAAACAGGGAACCGAATCTTCTCTTATTATTTTTATGCACCTCCATTTAATTTATACTTATTCAGAACTTGATAGTTATCTTGACCATGTATTGTCCTTAATTTGTATGATGCCTTTAAAATTATGCTTTTCCAGTAGGACTGAGACTGGGCGGAGAGCAGGAGTTTTGCCTTCTTTGTGTCTAGCTCGCTCTCCCTCTTTTTTTTTTTTTTTTTTCTTGCCTAGAGCTGATAAGGCAGCAAGTCCCTCCTTGGGTTCCCTCCTGAGGGCCTCCGGTTGGCCGTGAAAGGAAAACAGCTCAGCCTGTAGCTCTGGCCTTGCCAGATAGTCTTCCCAGAGCCCCAGGCCAGCCCTATCGGTTATTTGCACGAGGGTGTCTCGAGGGAGGAGGGGGAGAGAGGAGGTTGGAAGGGGAGGAAGAGTGGTCTATGGGGCCCCTGGCCTTTGGCTTGTGAGCTCACTTCCAACACCTCAGGAGAATAAAGTGCTCAGCCCAGGAGGAAGACCTGACCTTTCAGACTTTGGTTTGTGAGGAAAACAATTTTTAAAAGTTAACCACACAGTCATTTGACAGTGCATAAAGGAACCAGTGGATGACTAACAGAAATTACAGAATGGCTCCACCCTCTTGCTGAAATGGCATATTCTTTTGAATGCTTTGGGTAGTTTCACAACACTTAGTGCTCACCGGGAGCAGCTTTCCATCAGGGATGGAAATAGGGGTAATTAGAATATCCTTCTCCTCTCCTTCATTACCTCCTCAGCTCTGCTCTGTGACCAGGCTTCTTCCACCTGGTTTTCTTCTCAGCTTTCAGAAATCAATTTATTTAAAGAAACAGGACAATGCTAGACAAACTGAGTAGGAAAAATGAAATTCAATTACGCAGCATTTAGACTTGAATTCCCGTAAAACAAAACTTCCGGTCTTCCTCCGGCCCTTCCCAGAAAAGCATTTATGTTTACATGGCGCCATCTGCTGTGGAGTGGAATCTCCGCAGCCGGAATCGTTTGCCTTCTGTTTGGATTGTCCTTGACCCGTGCAGCTCGTTTAACTCATTCATTCCGAACACATGCATTGTGTGCTTATTTTGTGTCAGACACTGTGCTAGACAGTAGGGGTGCAAGAAATCATGGCCACTTCTCTGTCTAGGGTGGTAGTTTTTACACTTGGTACAAGTCAGAATCGTCTTAGGAAATGTTTAAAATGCAGATTCCTGGGCTCTGCCTTACAAAGATTCGGAATTTGTGGACCTGGGATAAGTCCCAGGAGGCTGTATTTTAAACAAACTTCCTGGGTGATTCTAAGCAGAGAGTCCACGAATCACATTTTGAGAGAAACTAATGATGGAGAAGCAGACAGTGGAATCCGTTACTGCAATGTAGCCTGGCAAACGCCATAAAGTATGCACAGGGTCTGCTGGAGACACAGAGAAGGGACATCCACTGAGACTAGGGAATAGGTTGGAGAAGTCTTCCCAGAGGTAAGACTCTAGACAAATAGGACTTGATGAGATGATGAGGTGGGTAGGGGATGCAGAGAGAGTGCGTAGCATATGCAAAGACAAGAGGATATGAAACTGCACAGGACCCTCAGGTAATGCGGGAAGCTAGAATGAAGTGTGGCCGAATGTTAGAAAATGAAGGGCCTGGAATAAAGCTTACTTTATCCTAAAAGCTCTGGGGAATGTGGAAACTTTAAGCAGGAGAACGACTTGCCCAGATCTGTAGTTTTAGGAAAACCCCTCCGACAGCAATGCTGAGGGGGTAGGACTAAGGATAGGGGATTCTTTTTAGAAAAAAGTGGCAGGGCAATGGCAGAGAATGAAGAGGAAGGAAGAGATGTGGGAGACATTACGGAGGTGCAGACAGCAGAACCTAGTGACTGTTACACGGGGCAAGGGGCAAGTGAGAGGGACTTCAAGGATGAAGCTAAGAAGGGTTCTGGCTTGGGTGACAAGATGTCCTCCTTTCCCAAGACAAGTCACACAGAGAGAGGGACAGGGTTGGGAGGGCAAGGAAGAGTAGGAGAGACACAAAAGGGAGAGAAGAAATGGACAGTGCTCCTTTCCAATGTAATTATCACTCTCCTCTGCCATTTACAGTGTGATTTTATTTTATTTTATTATTATTATTATTTTTTTTTTTTTTTTGTAGTACGTGGGTAGCTCCCTGGCTGAGAATCGAACCCAGGCCGCAGTGCTGACAGCGCCAGCGCCAAAGCCTTAAGCCACTACACCACCAGGGAACTCCCTACAGTGTGATTTTAATTCTTCCCTAACTTAGCTGTGTCTTGGTTGTTTCATTTTTAAAAAATGGATCATAATAGTATCTTCTTCACAAGATTGTTGTAAGGATTAAATAAATTAATACATGCAAGGTATTTAACAGAAGTGCCTAGCACATAAGAAGACAACAAACATTAGCTGCTGTTTTATTATTTTTTACATGTTATTCACGATAATGTTCATGATCAGATTACTGATTGTACAGGAGTGGTTAAGAAATTTGTGGAATGAAGGGGAAGAAGGATAAAAAAAAGACCTATTTATTATTTTTCCTTTTCAATATATTTCCCCTTAACCCTAATACACTTTTCAGATCTTTCAGTAAGTTTATTTATACCCTCATTTGTTTTTGTCCTCAAATTGCAGCTTTAACCTCTTTGTTGTCTGTAAATTTCTTCCCTTGAAGCTGTTTTTTTCATATATGGGAACAAAAAGTAATCAGATGGAGCCAGGTCTGGACTGTAGGGAGGGTGGTTTGACATTTGGAAGCCACAGTCAGTCGTGAACAGCAGCCAACACAACACTGCTCTTGTGCACAGGCGTGCTGTCGTGCAAAAGCAGCACCCCTTTGGTCCATTTGCCTCATCTTTTCTCCTTCACAGATTCTTTTAACTGTTTCAGCAGACTGGAATAGTATCCTCCAGTTACTGTGGCACCCTTACCCTTATAATTGAGCAGCAGGATACCCTCCATATCCCAAAAAACAGTAGCCATGATTTTTCCAGCTGATTGCGACACCTTGAACTTCTTAGCTTGTGGCATGCCCTTTTCATGCCACTGCATGGACTCCTGCTTTGACTCAGGCTCATAATGATGAACCCAAGTTTAATCTCCAGTGATAATCAGGTTTAAAATTTCATCTTTGTTGTCTGCCCAGGTCCAAAAACTGTCATGACCACATGAAGTGCTATCGTTTTTGAAGCGGAGTGAGCAGTTTTGGATCCATCTTGCACTGACTTTTGACATCCTTAGATGATAACGGAGAATATTCAAAATGGTTGTAGGTGACACTCCAACCATTTCTGCAAGCTGCATCTTCCACTACAAGCTTGATAGTGTGTGAGGAAGTGGCCTCATGAGGGCATCCCAGACGGAGGTCGTCTTCAATCGACTCTCCCCTGCTTGAAAAGGCTACGTCACTTGTAAACCATGGATTTCCCCGGGCAACAGTCACTGTAAACCACTAACATCTCTTCCAAAATACTTTGAGGTGTTTCCCCTTGTTTTGTGAGGAACTTAATGACAGAGTAAAATTCAATTTTATCCATACTTGGGCTTTTCTTCATGTTTGATGTGCTTCTTCAGCAATATCTGAAAGAACACAGATGTAAGTAGGCTGAAATTTGGCCCATATACTAATAATAAGTCACACAATTAAACTGTGTGCACTAGAACTGCCACCTCTCCAATAACCCCCCATTCCACGAATTTCTTGACCACCCCTCGTAGTACTTTTAGACCGTTGTTCCCAGTGCTTTACTCCCTCCATGTTTTAGAATTTTACATCTGTGTCCTTTACTAAATGACTTTTCAGTACTCCTCCTAGTACAGAGTACATTCCCTGTTTGATATTCATGACTTGCTGTGGTCAATGCAGTGTTAGTGACACGGTGACACAAACAGAGGCTTTAGATGTGCTTGTGAGGCTTGGCTTGCTCTTTTGTGCTTATGCCATTCATTGATCATGCCCTTGTTAGCTACTAGACCTACAATGATAAAGATCAGGGAGTTGGCCTGGGCTGGACTTGCAGCCCAGCCAACCCATAGACTTGTGAGTAAGAAAATAAATGTTTTTGGTTGTGTGTCACTGAGATATGAGTGTTGTTATTACAGAGCATTATTGCAACAATCGCTAACTAATACACTAAAATGAGAAAATATTCTCTGACCAAATTTTTACGCTGATTCAGAGACCCTTGTGTCTCTACACCACTCTCCTTGCAAGCAGAGGCTCTCTAGGCATCCTAGACCTCTGACAGTACACCAGGCCTTCTCAACCTTTGTCAAGAGCAATATTTTTAGAGGATTCCCATTGTGTTGCCACTAAGGGGTTACTTTTCACATCCTTGAGCAGAGAAGCATGAACCGGAAAAGTGACAGGTGCCCAGCCCACTTCTGCTTACACTCTTCCTTCCCCTGTCCAAACTCAACTCATGGTCCTGACCACAGAATGACCCAACAAAGCTAAATTTAATATGTTTGAAACCAAAGAGTCTGTTTAACTTGACCTCCAACAGTTCTAAGAGCAGCAGTGTTCCCCAGGCCATTCTCCGTGTGGAATGGCTATTAGTGTGGATCTTCTTTCCCTTTGTCAGGGAGGTTTTGGCTCTTTGTCTATTTCTCAGTTGTACCTGACAACCCTGCTTTATTCTAGACAGCAGAGAGGGAAGGGCACTGGGTCTGGAGCCAAAAGACTAGCTCTGCTGCCTAACTGTATGACATTGATTAAGTCACTTAAACTGGCTGCCTCTTAGTTTTCTGTCTGTAAAATGGGGATAATAGGACCTGCCCCCCCAATCATGACCTAATTGTTTACAACAAGGATCAAATGAGAAAGCACTCTCAAAACTGGAAAATGAAATCTTAAGTGGTAAGTCCTATCACTTGGAGCTTCATTACTGAGAGGATGGAGCAGGAATAATAATGTAGGAATGGTGCCTCTTTCTGGCCATTTTAGGAACTGTAAGACACCACTGGGGCAGCCTTCCCCTCGAATGTGGAGTTGGAGACTCAGGCATCACCATCACCGGGTTTTGTCCTATTTTAAGTTCCCTTTATTTGTTGTTTTATGACTCGGTCCTGGTTTTATTTTACCTCTTTCCCTTGCACCAGTTTGATTTCAGTCTGGGTGCAGGATCTTTACAGCAGCTTAGAATTCTCCCCCTGACCTGTGATCATTTCTTACCCCTCTGCAGGACTCCAGTCATCACCGTGGGACTTTCTTGGAGGAAAACCCATGAGATGTTTAGGACAGATTAGATTCTAACAAAGTTAAATTTTTCTCCTTTTTGCTTGTCAATTAGAGCTTGTTGAGAAGTATTCTTCATCCATCTGTGTTCTCTGGACTAGTGAACTACAAGCCCAAGGCAAAACTGTAAAGACCGACAGGCTTTGTTTCAAGGGTCCTTCCACCCACCATTCTGTACAGGGCTTTTGTTTTTGTTTTTGTTTTTTTCTTTAAGCAGCAAAAGCCTGGAATCAGGTAGTTCTTGAAGCCCTTGTCATTATATCCAAATCCTCACTGTGCCCCAAGGTATCACAGTTCTGCCATCTTCCAGGACTAATTTGAGTAATTAACTTTTTTTTTTTTAAATTTATTGGAGTGACACTGATGAGTAAAAATTACATGGGTCCCAGGCGTACAATTCTACATTACATCTCCCATGTGTTATATTATGTGTTCATCACCCAGAGTCAGTTCTCTTTCCATCATCATTTATTTGTGTCCCTGTCCCTTCTCCCCCACTCTCCTCCCTACTTACCCTCAGGTAACTACTAAATTATTGACTGTGTCCATGAGTTTTGTTTCTTTGTTGCTTTCAATTTTGTGTCAACAATCAAACTAAATTTCTCCATCCCTCCTCCCATCTTAAAGAAGTCCCTCCAACATTCTTTGTAATACTAGTTTGGTGGTGATAAACTCCTTTAGCTTTTTCTTACCTGAGAAGCTCTTTATCTGTCCTTCAACTCTGAATGCTAGCCTTGCTGGATGCATTTATTCTTGGTTGTAGATCCTTGGTTTTCATCAGGTTGAGTATTTTCTGCCAATTCCTTCTGGCCTATAAAGTTTCTGGTGAGAAATCACCTGAGAGTTGAATGGGTATCTCTTTGTAAGTTACTACTTGCATTTCTCTTGCTGTTTTAAGAATTTTCTCTTTTTCTTTAACTTTTGCCATTTTAATTATAATGAGATCATAATTCATTACAATTGGGATCATCTTGTTTGGGACTGTCTGTGCATCCTGGACTTGTATGTCTACTTCCTTCAACAGGTTAGGAAATTTTTCAGGCATTATTACTTCAAATAATTGCTTGATTTCTTGCATTTCCCCTGTCCCTTCTAGAACAACTATTATTCTGATATTTTTATGTTTAATATAGTCCCAGGGGAATCTCAGTCCATCTTCATTTCTTTAAAAAATTATTTTCAAACTGTTCTGGCTGAGTGTTTTCTGCTGGCTTTTCCTGCAAATCACTGCTTTGTGCTTCTATTTTATCTAGTTTCTTGACTTTTATTTTGTTCTTCACTTCAGTTAATGTACTCATTATCTCTCTCCAGTCCTTTATAATGGTTTCTATGTCTTCTTTAATGCTTGCTGTCTCTCTGTTGAAATTATCATTCAGTTCCTTAAGCATTTTTATAAGCATTGCTTCCAGCTCTGTTTCTGATGAGTCATCTGTTCCCATCTCTTTATTTTTAGTTCCTGTTCTTTGGTTTCTCATTTTGGCAGTCTCCTGGATGCTCACTGCCATAGCTTCTTTGGTGTTCACTGCTGATACCAGGCAGGCGGAGGTCTGCAAGGGATGGGTGTTTGCAGTTTTGTTTTCTTCTTGTGGCTCCTGGGGTTGTGCAGGAAGTTTGGGAGTGATCACACCTTTCTGTTCTCAGTTTGCCCTGCCCACAGATTCTATCCTGAGCCTTGGGGTCAGCTGTCCTGTATGCTGGTCTTTCAAACCATCCTGGTGTGGGGCAAGGAACACTTGCACAGCCCTCTCTCTTCTTCTCCTTCCCAATGGAGACATGTGCACTGCAGCTCTTGAGTAATTAGCTTTTTAAAAAGTTAACTGCTCAGGGATAGTATCTTAATGCACGAATATGTTTGTCTGTGAAAGCAATCTTTAAAATCTTGAGCCAAAGTGGAGAGAGGGGAAGGGAAAGAGAAAGAATTTCAATTTCAAATTATAAGAGATTATTTATAGACTGAACCTTATATTTACAAAAGGATTATTTGTAGACAGAGCCTTACCTTTACAAAAAGATAAAGTGGGCCCACATCTCTAAGAACCTCACCACTGACTCTGACACAGGCATGATATCCATTTTACTATTAAGGAGAGTAAGGCTCAGAAAGGTTGGGCACTTGTCCAGGTCCATAGAGCTAATTAGTGATGGAACCTGGAAGAAAACTCAGCTCTACTAATTTGCACTTCATTCTTTGTCACCTCTTTGCTGTAGGGAATATTTGATGAGGCAGAGGTTGAACATATTGGCTGAAAAAAGATGTTTGTATTAAAAGAATTAACTAAGAAGGCAAGGTGGTGACTGGACAGGAGGTCCCTAAAGCCTCTCCCAGAAAACACAATTGAACGGCCCTCCAGGAGCCAAGAAAGAGGACCTTGAGTGACAAAACGGCTGCTGAGAAATCCACAAATCGCAAGTAAACACCAGAAGGTTGGAGAGAAGGGGGCGAGTCGGGGAGAGGGAAGGGAGCAGAGACTACAATAGGATTGGAGCGGTGCAGCTTGGGGGAGGGGAGAGACCATGGGGGAGCTGGGCTTTGGAGCTGCATGCTGGGGACAGAGTTTGGGAGCCAGCCTCTGGAACTGTTGAGTGGTAGAAGCGCTGAGCGAAGACTCTGAACTGCAAAGATGACACCCCAGCTCTAGGCCCCCTGGAGACCTACACAGGGCTGCAGCTCCTGTTCCCAGCCCACTGCAAAGGCGACCCTGCTGTCTCAGGCTAGGCCCACAGCTTTGGACTTATGGAGCATGCACTTCTTCATGCACCCCAGGGTTCTGAAAGCAGTGTGAGCCTGTAGACAGCCAGATGCTGAATCAGGGCTAGGAAGAAAGACTAATTTGATAGCATTCACCCGAGCCAGCAGAAACAAGCCTCGGAACAGTTTCCCCAGCAAAGGGCAGAAGGCAGAGCCACCCTTGGAAGACCTTTTGTTGGCCTCTCCCCAGGATATATGTGCTTAGCCTCGAAACTCAGTAGGAGATCAGAAACAAGAAACAAACAGCCCTCTCTCCCCCAAAACTTGACACCCAGTGCCACCTAGTGTCTGCCCTACAGCAAGACACCATGAAAGCAATAATCTGGGCACTGAACATAAAGCCCTCATGTCAAAGAGGAAGAACCCAGTGGACAGGATGAATTCCTTAAAAACTAAAACTCCTCAGAAAGAACATGAAATTTACCCAGAAGACAGCTTGTTACAACTGAAAGGGTTGGATTTAAGTGACAGGGAATTTAAAGCAGCCATTCTAAAGGCTGTGAGAGAAATGAAAACCTATTGGCAGAACACAATAGCTGAGATAATATAAAAAAGGATATAAACGACATAAAAAAGGAACTCTGTGAACAAAAAGAACAATTTAACAAAGAAATTCAAAACATAAGAAAGATTGAGATGGAAATACGAGAAATAAATAATACGATAAAAGAAGTGAGAAATGAAATAACTGCCATAGGAAGGAAACAGGACCAACCAGATAGAGGAAAGAATTAGTGATATTGAAGATCAGAACATGGAAACAGCTCAGAAAGAGGAAGAGAGGGAATATAGAACCAAAAGGATTGAAAGAACTCTGCAAGAACTATCCGACTCCATGAGACAAAATAACATCAGGATAATAGGAATAGAAGAAGGGGCAGAACAATCTACAGAGAGCATACTCAAACAAATCATAGATGAGAACTTTCCAAAACTATGGAAAGATCTGGAACCCCAAGTTCAAGAAGAAAACAGGTCCCCCAGATACCTGGACCCTAACAGATCTTCTCCAAGACATATGGTACTAAAAATGTCCAAAACTAAAGACAAAAAGACAATTCTCAAGGCAGCCAGGGAAAAAAGAACTATAACCTTTAGAGGAAAACTCATCTGGCTGGCATCAGATTTCTCAGCAGAAACTCTACAAGCCAGGAGACAGTGGAATCCAATATTCAAAAATGTAAAAGAGAGAAACTTCCAGCGAAGAATAAATTATCCAGCAAAATTATTTTTCAGATATGAAGGTGGAATAAAGACCTTCTCAGACAAACAGAAGCTGAGGGAATTTGCCAGCACGAGGCCAGCACTCCAAGAAATACTGCAGGAGGCTCTTCAGCCTGAAACGAAACATCAGGAAAAATGGAACAAAGTTGGGGCAACAAGAAAGAAACAAAAATAAACAAACAAACACACAAATAAAATCAAAGAAAGAAATAAGTAATGGCCACAGGAAATCCTCACATATCGATCATCACTCTAAATGTCAATGGACTGAACTCACCAATAAAAAAACACAGAGTAGCAGACTGGATTAAAAAACAGAATGCATCCATATGCTGTCTCCAAGAAACACACCTCAGTTGTAAGGACAAACACAGACTCAGAGTGGAAGGACGGGATACAATACTCCAAGCAAATGGTAACCAGAGAAAAGCAGGAGTGGCCATACTGATATCTGATGAAATAAACTTCAAGGTAAAAAAGATAGTAAAAGACAAAGATACTCATTACATAATGATAAAAGGCACAATGCAACAACAAGAAGAGTTGACACTAATCAACATATATGCTCCCAACCAGGATGCACCAAAATATACAAAGAAACTGCTAACAGACTTGAAAGGAGAAACTGATGAACACACAATCATAGTGGGAGGCTTAAACACCCTGCTAACAGCCATGGACATATCATGCAAACAGAAAATAAATAAGGAAATAACAGCTCTAAATGACACATTACAGCAATTGGACATCATTGACATTTGCAGGACACTTCATCCAGCAAAAAGAGACTACACCTTCTTTTCTAGTGCGCATGGAACATTCTCAAGAATAGACCACATGCTGGGACACAAAAGTAGCCTCAGCAAATTCAAGAAGAGCGAAATCATACCAAGTGTATTCTCAGACCACAAAGTTTTGAAATTGGAGATCAACTGTAAAAGGAAAGCAGAAAAAAACCACATATACATGGAGATTAAACAACAGCTTATTAAAAAAGGACTGGATAAAAGAACAAATAAAAGATGAGATTAAAAAATATATAGAAACTAATGACAATGAAAATACAACGTATCAGAATTATTGGAACACAGCAAAAGCGTTAATAAGAGGGAAATTTATATCATTACAGGCCTATCTTAAGAAACAAGAAAAATCACAAGCAAACATCTTAGCATCCCATCTTAAAGAACTAGAAAAAGAGGAGCAGACAAAACCCAAAGTCAACAGAAGGAAAGAAATAATAAAAATTAAAGCAGAGCTAAACCAATTAGAGAACAGAAGGACAATAGAAAAAATTAATATAATGAAGAGCTGGTTCTTTGAGAAAGTCAACAAAATTGACAAACCCCTGGCGAGACTAATCAAAAGACGAAAGGAAAGGACACAAATATCCAAAATTAGAAATGAAAGGGGAGAAATTACCACTGATACCACAGAAATACAAAGGATTACAAGAAAATGTTATGAAGGACTTTATGCCATGAAATTTAACAACCTAGAAGAAATGGACAAGTTTCTAGAAACTTATAGCTTACCAAGACTGAACCAAGAAGAACTAGATAATCTAAATAGACCAATCAATAGCAACGAGATTGAAATGACTATCCATAATCTCCCTAAAGGCAAAAGCCCTGGACCAGATGGTTTCACCAACGAGTTCTACCAAGCATTCAAAGAAGAATTAACGCCTATCCTCCTCAGACTCTTCCAAAAAATTGAAGAGGAAGCAATACTTCCTAACTCATTCTATGAGGCCA
>PVJL010014820.1:0-15353 GCA_004026885.1 Lyroderma lyra
AGACAGACGGCAGATAGACGACAGATGGCAGACAGACGGCAGACACACGGCAGACGGCAGACACACGGCAGACGGCAGACACACGGCAGATGGCAGACAGACGGCAGACGGCATACAACACACGGCAGATGACAGACGTGCGCTGTGTCATGACGGCACTTGCGGGGGCGTGCAGGCACATGGGCCCTCCGGCTCTGGCCACAGTCCACAGAGAGGGGCCAGAGGTCACATCCCCACAGCACGGTGAGCCTGGCAGTGCCCAGACCGTGGCTTCTGAGGATCACACTCCAGGGAGGGGGGCCGGCTCCCTGGAGAAGTGACGGAACCCAGGATGGGGTGGGGGCACACGGACGAGCCTGGATTATGCTGCGGTGCCAGAAGGCAAGAGTGCGCTGGTGAACGGATGGGCACGTCACAGGGACACAGCAGCCAGGCTGCTGGGGTCCCCTAGAGCCAGCGGGGAAGCTCTGCAGGTCACACAGTCAGTCATGAGAGCACGGGGCTACAACCCGTAACGTAAAATAAATAACGTGAGTCCGCGCTTGTCCAAACGACTGGCTGAATAAACAGATGAATGGGAGAGAAAGGGCAGCTCTTGCACACAGAAGAATTCCAGTTTGCAGGGACGAGAGAGGGAAGGGGCAGCACAGCCCGGCGATCACTGTCGGCAGGACGCACCGGCAGACACTGATGGGTGTGGTGAGAGCCTGCGTGACCCACAAGCTCTGCTGGGTCTCAGACCACCGCCCCCGAGACAGTGATCAGCTACCGAGGGGAAAAAGAGTAACTTTCCTGCAGGGAAAACGTGATCAACTCCACCTAAGCCAAGTGACCACAGCAGTGTCCCCTGCAACTGATGCCGATGCCACCCCGCTGGTGATGGGAGACCTGGCAGGGCGTCACTCTGTGCTCTCCAACCAGGACAAAACAGCACAGACCCCAGTGAGGGACATTCTGAGATAAGTGACCAGAGCTCTTCAAGTGTCCAGGTCACAGAGACCAAAGAAAGAGGGAGGGACTGTCCCAAACTCGAGCTGAAGGAGACATGAGGACTAAAAGCCAGGTGGGGCCTTGGACTGGATGGCAGAACAGAGAAAGGACATGAGCAGAACAGGGACCAGGTGTGTAGCGTCACATGCCTCAGTTCTGTGGTCGTGTACAGGTCACAGAAGACAGTGACACCGGGTAAAACAAGAAGACGATACATAGAGACTTTCCTGCAAGTCCAAAACCATTCAAAATACAAAGGAAAGACACCACACCCAAGCCACCAGCATCTGTGTCCATGCAGGGTCCACCCTGAGCCCCAAGGCCTGGCAGTTGAGACCAGGGAGCTGGGCCCCTGGGGTCCTCAGTGCTGACAGACATCACTCGCATCTCAGTGAGAACCCTCCGTGGCCTCAGGCGGTGACACTGGGTGCCTGCCCGAGCCTCGAGCCTCGCTGGTGCAGAGATTCCAGGTCTGGGCGGGGCGTGCCCTGCGGCTGGGAAGTAGCCAGGAGGGACAGAGCACACAGGAAGACGGGTGTCAGCCGCGCAGCTCTCCCTCGCGTTCTAACTCGCACTGAGACGTGAGGCTCCTCCTGGGCACATCAGACACCATTCAGAATACCTGCTCACAGCGTGGTCCCCGATCGGCCTCTCTTGGCCCCCTCAAAAAAACAAACAAACCCTAAAACCAGAAAATGTAAACATCAAGGTGACCACGTCAAATGCAGTCGTTAAAGGGAAAAAGGTATAAATTACGTACGATTTCAAGTAAAGCCAGACAGACCACCTTTCTGGGGGATACGTCTCCCTGCACTTCCTTCCAGAAACATCTAGACCGTGGGGACAGCTAGGATTGGTGCTTTGTGCTGAGAGCCTGCGTGGGCTGCACATCGGGCCACGTGATGCAGGTGGACGTGACGGTCAGAGCTGGCCGCCGGGGTGGTATTTAGACACTTTCATACGGGAGTCGGGGTTGGCGGCACGGCCAGGACAACAGCACAAATTCCGATTTTACTGAAATGTGTGTCCCTGGAGGCCAGGTATTGATCTTGCTGTAAAAGTAGGCGCTGCCGGCCCGGGCCACTCCTCCGAGTTCCACGAACTCGAAAACGCACTCACTAGTCCCGCAGCACGTGACAAGGCGAAACACAAGTCTGCGGCGCTGAAGGCGGCTCCTGGGGAAGAGGCGGCGACACTGAACATTCCGGACGCCGTGTTTCCTGAAGTAGTTACAGAACAGCTTCCCACCTGATCCCCACGAAGAAAGGATCCACTTTCTTGTCTTAAAGGGGTGAGGATCACAGCAAAAGGAAGACTCCAGTGGCCAGCACGTGACAGGCCGCCTCCATCACGCCGTCTCCCCGAAGCCACCACACAAGGGGAGGCCCGTCCCCACCCTGCAGCACTGCATCTGTCCCATCAGTGCCACCCCGATGGACACGGGAAGGCCCCGCACCGTCCCACGGTGGCTCTGGGGATGTCACTCCATTCTCTGTGACCAGACGCAGGGCTGTTTCTGCAGGAACTTACGTCTGATGACGCCCCGGTGTCATTTTCACTACACGGAGAAGCCTAGAAAAACGGGAAGATGAATCCTGGTGCGAAGAGATGAGCCAGCGGCCGACCACACTCCACCTGTGTGACAGAGGGCCCGTCCGCGCTGTCACTTCTGCCCCAACGATGGGCGCAGTGTGCGGTGGGACTATACAGAATGGCTACACGGGGCAGAGCAGGTCCCACCAAAGCAGAGGAGGAGGCTCTTTCTCTACCAGCAAATAGGAACTAGGAAGCTCGGTGGCCATCCGTCCCCTGTAAGGGGTCACGCTCAGCAAGCGAAATGCAGAGCCCACCTCTGATCACGCGGCTCGTGAAACAGCGCCGTGAATGAACAGGCACTCCAGGTTCACAAATAAACCCAAACACCTAATTACGAAGCTACCACATACCATCTCCAGAATAACTGAACGCAGTTTTACAAAGGAGATATTTTAAGATTCAAAGAAATATCCTGCCTGATTCCAGCATCAGATACTGCAATTATTCTGCCTAGACCTAGAGGATCGGGGATCTGTAACTCTCAACTCCGTTATCTGTATCATGAACTCAAGGAGAAATTAGTCTCGTTTACAAACAGCAATTACTTGTAACAGAAAACTGAATCATACATTTAAATTGTTCATTTTGACAAGAATCCAAAACCCGCTTAAAGGAAAACTGCAAAGCTCATAGAACCTCAGTGTGGTGTCACAATGACTTAGTTTACTTAAGTGGCTTTGCAACACAAGCTGATTTCCAACAAAAGCCTTTATTCTCCTCTCATCTGGCCTACTTTGTATTTTCTGTGTCCCATTCAGGCCAATTTCTCTCCCATGGAGGTGATGTCCGTATTGAAACAGCAGAGACAGAGACATGTGCAATGTATCCGTACACAGAGGAGCCCCAAAGCCCAAAGCACTGGTGATACAGTAAACAGAAGTGGAGGCAAAGGCAACCAAATGTCAGCATCAGAACGGACGCTGACGACCATGAAACACCACTAAGCAAACACTGCATCCATCTCGTCCCAAACTGTCCAAAACAGTAGCTATTAGCCACATGGGGCTACTTGTTTAAATTTAAATTAATTAGAATGCAATAAAATTAAAAATTCAGTTCTTGAGCATCGCTGGTCGCATTTAAAGCGCCAGTCACTTGTGAGGCGTGGAAAGCACAGATACAGAGTTTCTATCACTGCCAAAAGTTCTGTTGGCAGTGCTGACCCACCCGGTCACTGTACGTGGTAGGGAAACTGAGACCCAGGAGGTACTGAGTTGATGTCACGGATAAACTAGGAGCCTGGCCACAAAGAAAGGGGGCAGTCCCTGAGCATGTCGGTCATTCTGCCCAGCATGAGCTCATGCTGCACACAGTCAGGTCCTGGCTGGCCAGTTCAAGGGCAGACACATTCCCCTGAAACATAGCCACCCCCGCACCCTGCCATGAGCACCCGGTGAGCAGCAGGGGGGTGACGCTTTGAATGAAGACATGAGTAAATGACTGTCACACCACTGGGGTCCAAAATTGTAAGACACAGTCCCCAAACTCGAGAAGCTGAGAAGCTGGTTAATAATTCCTCAGCCTAAGACGTCAGAAGTCTTCCCGGCCTGGATCAGTTCTCAGAAACACGACACTAAACACCTGTGTGCACCAAACTAGAATCAGTTTTTAGGGGGGAGCCTCATATCGGGAGCTGCCCTAAATAATTAGCAATGAACGCAGGGGACGTTGTTACAGTGGGACATCATGGCATCTCCAGAAATAATGTTGGCAAAGATTTTACTAACACAGATGAGTACTTATGATAAAGGGGGTGGGTAAAAGAGGCCAACCCCAAAATTGTACTTATCCCACATACAAACATTATCCTGTGTGTGTGTGTGTGTGTGTGTACTACAAAATCAAAAGAAGGAAAAAAACAGAAAATATAAGAATGGATGTGCAAGACATTGGTGTTAGCAGATGAGAACTTTAAAATAATTATGGTTTATTTGAAAATAAGAGACAAAGAGACAAAATTAATTAGGCAGTGGAGAATTTTAAATATAGAATTGAAATACATATTAAAATAGGAAATGAACATCCTAATACTGAAAATTACAACATTTGAAATTCAGAACTGAGTGGATAACATTCATAGTAGACTGGACAGAGCGGAAAACAGGATTTGCGACCCTCAAGATGACTGCGGCACAAAGAGAAAGACAGCAGGTCACGGAGCTCCGAGGGGTGCAGTCAGAGGATGCCCCCAACCCCACCCCACAGTGAGAGGACAGGCAGTGAGAATCACAGGTGAAAAAATGCATTGTGAATGTCTCAAAACTGGTGAGAGGAATCAGCCTCTAGAGCTATGAATCGAAGACACAACAGACAAGATCACAGTCAAAATTTGGTTCCTAAAGACTACAAAACCAGGCACGTATCTCATGAGACAGAACAAGTTAAAAGGAGAGAAATTAAAAGAAAAAAAAATACAAAAAACAAAACCCAAACAACACAAGAAATAAAAATAGGGAATAATAAGAGATTTAAAACATGCAAGAATGCTACGAACAACTGTCCGTCTCAAATAATGAAAAACCTGGCTTCACATAATTAACCCAATGAGCTAAAAAATAAGTAAATAATCTTATAACCAAAAAAGCAATTAAATTACGAGTTTACAAGTCTTCCCACACAGACCAGGTGATACAGGCAAAACCTACCAAATTTTCAAAGAAAAGATCATTTTAATTGAAATTCCCCTGGAGAACAGAAAGTAGAGTTGTTCAAACCATTCTGTGAGGCCAGCTTACCTCTGAGACCCAAACTAGACAAGGACACTAGGACAAAGGAAAAAAACAAACAAGCCAGTCTCACTCATCAACACAAATGAAAAGATCCTAAACAAAAAATCCGTAAGGCTAGTCGTCCAAGAAGTGTTTAAAAGGTGGTGCTCAGTGACCCAATAAGGTTCAAGCCGACGCAAAGATGACTCACAGTAACAAATCTGTAATTATCTATGGGGACAGACATGGGAGGCGGGAATCACATAATTTCAATCGATGGAGAAAAACAAGGTAATAAAATTCAAAGCCCGTTAATGACTTTTAAAATGTCCTCAGACAACCGGAAGAGAAGGAAACTTCCTTTCTACCAAAACCCCGTGGCAACCATTGTTTCTGGGGGTAAAAAAATAAGCATCTTTCTCTTTCAAGTAAGAAACAAGGTAAGTACGTCGTCACCACACAGTTACTTAACTCGGTGCTGGAGAGGCCCGCTAGAGCAACACGGCAAGCAAGAGAGAATTCTCATTCACAGGTGACACAACCGTCCACATAGAAAATCGAAGTGTACAGAGAGTACGCTAAAATTAAGAGGAGAAAACGTCTAACCACTATGGTGTACACCTCAAATCGATACGAAGTAATATTGAATGTAAAAGAAAAACCAAACCCAAAAAGGAAGAGGTGGTACGTACACACGGTGGAGTATTACTCAGCCTTACAAAAAAGTGAAGTCTTGTCATCTGTGACCCCCTGGCTGGTCCTGGACTCTGCAGGGGTCCTCAGCCCTCCTCATGCCGCGACCCTTTCACACAGTTCCTCCTGTCGTGGTGACCCCCAACCATGAAAGAAACATAATGAAAGCATAGTGATTAATCACAAAAACAATATGTAATTATATATTGTGAAATACGTGTTTTCCGATGGTCTTCGGTGACCCCTGTGAAAGGGTCGTTCGACCCCCAAAGGGGTGGCGGCCCACAGGTTGGGAACGGCTGCCCTGCAGGGTACCACGCTGAGTGTCGTAAGCCAGACAGAGAACGACCCGTGTCGTGCCTTTTCACTTACGTGTGGAATCTAAAGAACAACCTGAACACACACACCCAACAGGAACAGACTCCTGAGTCCTGAGAACATTCGGATGGTCGTCGGACGGGAGGGAGGAGTGACAGAGGGAGCAGTAAGATGTACAAACTGACAGGCACGGGGACGTCAAGCTCTGCCCGCGGCACACAGCCGGCAATGCTCGTGTTGCAGCAGGCACGTGTGGCGGCAGATGGGAACCAGACTTACGGAGGTGATGACTCTGTGAGTTACATAAATGACTCATCACCATGTCGTACACCTGAAACTGATACAATACTGTACGTCAAATGTAATAAAAAATGTAAAATAAATAAATGCTTAAAAATGAAATTAAATTTAAAAGGAGATTTTAGCAGGAAAACTAGTGTAAAATGAATGCACAAAAATCAATAAATAGCTTTTCTACATACTAATCATATAGAAACTCCTAATTCTAAAGAAAGCTACCACTTACAACAGCAACAAAAACATCAGAAACAATTAAGGACCGGGGGAAACCATGCTAACCGAGGGGCGAGCTCTTTATGGGAGAAAATTAGCCACGGAGGAGCCCCAAACGCGCCTGGCTAGAGACAGCGTGTCCCTGACGCGAAGGCGCACCCCTGAGGCGCCGTTCTCTCCACGTTCACCTGCAGATGCAGGCGCCTCCACTCAGCACAGCGAGGGCTTTTTCCAAGGCTCTGACAAGGTGATGCTGAAATGAGTACGAAGGAGCAAGGTGTGAGCACTCGCCCCCGACGTTCACAGGTAGCCTAAAGCTACGGTAACTGGTACAGTGTGGTCTTCGTACAGAAATGAAACCACAAAGGCAAAGGTCGTACATTCAATTACACGCAACTATATGAACGCTAGAACTCCTGTCCATCAAAAGGTTCCGGACAGAAGACGAGCAGGCGGCCCAGCCGGGAGGAGCTCTCTGCAGCCGGTGGCTGACAAAGTATGGAAAATGTCGCTATAACTCGTTAAGGAAAAGGGAACCCAACAGAAGTGCACGCAAAAGGGTGTGGACAGGCATCTGGGAAGAGGCGTCCTGAACGAGATGCTCCACCTCACTGGCAACCAGATAGATGGACGTTAAGGTTGCAAGGAGACACCGCTTTCCCACCCAGCAGGCTAGCAACGGTTCCAGTAGGTACATCCCACGTTTTGGTAAAGATGTGCATCAACTGATGGGCGTCTAATCTGCTTCGACCATTTTTACAAAACAGTTATTGCCTTGAAACAGTGAGCGCTGACAGTGCCGGGATTGTACCCTTGAGTGCGCACCAAGGAGAAACGGTTATAAACGTGTGACAGGAGCCGCATACAAGAGCAATCGTTGCCGCCGTGGGTGACAGCCAAAAAGCAGGAACAATTCAAGTGCCCGGTGACAGGCGAAAAGCAAAGCACATGCACAAATGGGGGCACAGTCATTCAGTGAGGTGCTATAATGCACAGGGAGCGCCACGCAGCAACTCAGATGAAACTCAGAAATGCCACTGGGAGGCAGACACCCAGCCTCGGAATGCCCAGACGGCGGAATAGCCTTTCACAAAGGTCACGGCCAGGCGCACTACAGGAGAGCTTGCGGAGTAGAGGCGGTAAAACGACACACATTCAAGAAGCAGGAGAAGGATACACAGAGAATTCAGAGCACTGGCACCGTGGGGTGGGGAGAGCAAGTCGGGGTACAGGGTGGGAGCGAGACTGCGCAGACAAACCCCACAAGGCTGGGGACGCGAGCCTCGTTAGTCAGTGGCACGCTGCGTCTCGTATCCTGTTGTAGGCACCCAACAGCACGTAAGTTTAAATGGAAAAAAGAAAAGAAAAGGAAAAACCTGCAACAGGAAAATATGGAAGACCTAATTAACATACTGAAGAATGCTGATGTCGAAATTCCACAAGGTGGAAGACGGACATAGCCTGGAAACGTCCATCTGACGAATACGGCACTGCGTACTTCTACTAGAGGCTGAGTGCTAGGCCAACAGAAACTTTCCAAACTTAAACCAGTCACCCGCGACAGAAGAGCGGGTCAGTCTGCTATCGCACATGACCATACTCCGTGTGCGCGTGTGCGTGTGCGCGTGTGTGTGTGCGCGTGTGTGCGTGCGGGTGTGTGTGCATATGTGGGTGTGCGTGTGCATGTGTGTGTGAGTGTGCATGTGTGTGTGTGCATGCGTGTGTGCGTGTGTGTGGGTGTGTGTGTGCATGCGTGTGTGAGTGTGTGTGCGCGCGTGAAACTTGCAGGTAAACCTAACCCTTGAAAGTTAACAGACTCCCCACTTGACTTCCTTACCAACTCCTGAGACGTGGGGTCCCCGACGGATGTGGGCATGCCGTACGACAAACGTCACACCGTTCACGTCGGAGGTGTTTGGCAGCCATCATAGCAGCTGTGGCCATTTGCGTTCCTCACACCCATGAGGACATCCGTGAGAGTACGGGCAGACCCTCTACACAGTCCACATGACCTTGCGTGCTTACGTAAGACACACACGTAGTCTTACTTTCACAGGTGTGCGCACAGCTGTGGGAAATGCAGCCTAAACCACCAGGCGAGCTGTGACGTGTGCTGAGCAGTCACCCCAGCACTTAGCTGCCCGAGACACCTGGCACCAAGGTGAGGCCTGGCGGACGCAGCGCCGCAAAGAGCTCTCCCGACAGCCAGGCAGCCAGCAGCGCGAGGGTTAATGTGGCCGCCCTCCTCCGTCTGCCTGACCGGGGCTGCGCTGGCAGGACACGGTGTGCTCGTCTTGGTCCGGTCTCATCCCCATAGCAGAAAAATGTCGAAACGACAGCCCTCAGCAGAGTGCATTTCTAGTGATGTCACACATTCAAACTGCAACAACGACCAGAGAAAGATAACCCGAGTTGAAGATGCCCCTGCTCTCCCATCTTCCCAATTCGGGCCCTTTCCCCATGGAGGTGGAATGGTCCTCCTTTGCAGCAAAAATACAAACAGATTTCTTAACGAAGCCCACCTGTTTCGACCAACATCCCCAAACACCTGCACCCAGGACGCCCCGTGCATCTCTCCAGGCGCCGATCTGCCTCTTTACACGGGAGACACTACAGGCCCTTAACGCACAGGAAATGGGTTGGCGCATGGGCAACGGAAGCATCTAGAAGCCAGCAGGAGAGGAGGGGCCACCTCAGGACGCAGCTGCTCCCACCCTTAGGCGTGAGGGACAATAGGGAGAAGTGGTGTCACCTGAGCGCAGGAGGCAAGGCCAATGGGAGGACTGAGAATCATGGTGACGGGTGGCAGAGGGGCTGGAAATGGGTGCTTGAAGCACCGCGAGCGGACGCAGTTTGATCACGATCAGACAAGGAGCGGCCCAGCGACAGCTCATGAGCAGAGTCCTGACCCCCAGCAGCTGCCTCGACCAGAAGTCAGAGGGCAAGGGGACGGCAGGGCAGAGACGTGGCTCAGACAGCCACCACGACCCCTGGTCCCTGAACAGCAGCTGCCCTCAGCGTCCACTGAGGAGCCACCATACGAAGGCACTCCTGCCTTTGTTTAAGGCGACATTCAACTGCTTACTATCCCTGACTGAGCGGTTTGGGACAAAGTCCCCCCACAGGAACCGAATTTCTGCTCCTGCATGGGTAATCTCTGGGGACTAATCACACAGTGAGCGCTTGGGAGCTCTTCCTCCCCTTCTCACCATGGGTGCCATGTGCTTGATGGCAGACTCTGCCTGTACTTGCACAAGCTGCCCGTGGCCTTGGTGGCCAAGTATATTCCATTTTCCTTCTCAGTACACGGCTCTCTGGCAACCACAACTGCCTAAGCACGGCCAAGAACCAGAAGACAAACAGAGCGGCCTTCTGTCGGCAAAGTGGCTGTCACACAACCCGTGTACTGAAGGTCACAGGCCCTGGATTCAGCTTGCCTGGGCTCACAGGGCTATTAGAATATCGTCCCATGTGATTAAGAACAGAGATGAAAGCACAGGAGCTACAAGAGACCTACTGGGGTGCTTAACAGATGAGATACAGCAGAAGAGACATGATGAGCGACAGTGAAGACCTAACATATTTTAAACTCTCCAGGCAGAGAAAAACAAAACTGACAAAAACAAACAGAGTAAACGCGAGATGTGGGTCCATGTGAAGTGGTCTAACACACGTGTAACTGGAGTCCCAGAAAGAGGAAAAAGGCAGACAAGGATTTGAAGGAATAGAAACTAGTTTTTCAAACCCGATGAAAATTCTGTACGCACAGATGCAAGAAACTCAATGACATCGAAGCAAAAGAAACCAGAGAACTAAACCTAGGCCAGTCATAATCCAAGTGCTGAAAACAAGTAATAAAGAAAAAAACCTTAAAGTGGCCAGAAGGGGAACCTCAAAAGTGGCCGGGGAGGAGACAGATTACATGCAAAGGAACAAAATTAAGAATGATAGCAAACTGATCACCAGAAACATAATGGAATAACATATTTAAAGCGTGAAAGGAAAAAAAAATGGTCTATCAAGAATTCTATGAGGAGCAAAGTATCCTTCATAGTGAAGAGGAAATAAAGGTGGTTGCTGTTTTTAAGTGAGACAATTCACATTCAGGCAGACCTGCACTTGAAACACATTGGTGCAATTTCCTTAGGACAGACAGAAAGATACCAGGTGAAATTTAGATTTACACAATGGAATGAAGGGCACAGAAATGGTAAATATACAAGTGAATATAAAAGTTGTTTTTCTTCCTTGTTTTCATCTCTCTAAAAAATAACTGTCTAAAGCAAAAATAACAATATATTTTTGAGTGTATAACATGTAGAAATGTATTAAATGAATACAACAAAAAACATGGAATGAGAGAAACTGAAGTATGCTGCTGTTAAGTTTCTCACACCACAGGCGACGTGGAACAATCTGTGAATGAGGACTATGATAAGCTAAACACGCACGTCACATACCATAGACCAGGCACATCCAACCTGTGGTTCAGGACGGCTTTGAATGCAGCCCAACACAAATTCTCAACACATGATGAGATGGTTTCTTGCTACCTTTTTTATTTTTTAACCTCATCAGTTACTGTTACTGTGAATGTGTTTTATGTGTAGCCCAAGACAATTCTTCTTCCAGTGTGGCCCAGGGAAGCCAAGAGGTTGCACACTGCTGCCATAGAGCAACCACTAAAAAGAAGGAGAGAAAGCTAATAAGTCAAAAGTGTGGATAAAATGTTAAATTGAAATCATTTAAAATATATTCAAATAATCCAACAGGGCAGAAAAAGGGGGGTGGGGTGAAAGAACAAATGGGACAAATAAAAAAAAATAGCGAGATGGTGCACTTAACCCTACCATATTGATAACTCTACCCAATGCAGAGAGTCTAAATACTCCAAGTTTTAAAAACATAATCAGATAAGATCTTTAAAAAGCAAGAGGCCCCAACTGTATGCTGTCTACAAGGAAGACATGTTAAATATAATGACAAAATAGGTAAAATGGAAAAGAATGGAAAGACATTTATTGTAGAGATATTAATAAAAAGGAAGGTGGAGTGGTTGTCTTCATATCAAACAAGTTATTTCAAAACAAGGAGTATCACTAAAACTAAAGAAGGTCACTTCACAAGGGTAAAGAGGGTAATTCATCAACCACACATAAAATTGATAACTATGTATACACCTCACAGAAGAGTCTGGAACAGATGAAGTGAAAACTGAGAAAGGGAACGAGATAAATGTCCACTTACAGTTGGAGATTTCAACCCTGCTCTCCTGATGATTCACAAGACAGGAGACAGAGCCCTGAACAACACTACCAACAAACCTGACCCCACTGACATTTACAAGACTCCACCCCAAAACCACAGAACACACCCTCTTTTCAAGTGCACATAAACATTCACCAAGACAGGTCCTATTTGGACCATAAAACAATTCTCAATAAATTCGGAAGGACTGAAATCATAACAAGTATATCCTCTGACCACAAAGGTAATCAAACTAGAGATGAATAACAGAGAGATATCAGGAAAATCCTCAAATATTTGAAAGGAAGGGGTCATACTTCTAATTAACCCATGCCATAAAGAAGAAACTAGAAAGGAAACTGGAAACCACACCACACTGAAGGAGAACAAAAACACCACACAGCCATCTGAGGGGTGCAGCTAATGCAGTGCTCAGAGGGAATTCATAGCACTGAACATTCATATGAATAAGAACGAAAAGACTCACTGATCTAAGCTGCCACCTTAATAAACCACAAAAAGAAAGTCAAACCAACCCAAAGTAAGCAGAAAGAAGGTGATAATAAAGTGCAGAAATTAGCATATGAGCAAAGAAAGAGAAAATCAATTATAACAAACACTGGTTCTTTGAAAAGAAACTGATAAACCTCTAACTGGTCCCATTAGGTACAAAGGAGAAAAAACACAAATTACCGAGATCAGTGATAGAAGCAAGGTCAGGATTTAAAATCCGGCCAGCAGTGAAAGGACGATAAAGGAACATTAAAGTAACCTCAGGGAACAAATTCGACAGCTTAGATGATACGGCCAATTCCTTGAAACACACCCATTATCAAAAAGTAACTCAGAAAGAAACAAATAGCCGAGTAATGCTCTATCAACTAAAGAAATGGGGTTTGTAGTGAATACCCCTCCCACAAGGGAAGTGCCACACCGAATCTGCTTCACTGACGAATCCTATTAAATATTTAAAAAAGAAACAATGCTCATACAAAGTATTCCAGAAAATAGAGGCCTCATTTTGTAAGTCCAGGATCTCCCTAACACCGAACCAGAGAGACACTTCACAAGAAGCCACAGGTCCACGCCCTCGTGAACAGAGACACACAAGCCCTCGGGAACATTGACACATTGAATGCAGCGACGTATGAGAAGAATCTGCATCAAGCGCACGTGGGGGTCACCCAGGAATGCAAAACCGGGGCCAGCACCAGGAGGAAAGGTCGTGCAGTCTGTGAGAGGCCCCACGGCGAACATCACACACAAGGTGAGACACGGCGACGCGAAGGCGCTGGTGGATCAAACTGCTGGAGACCAAGGCAGCGGCCGTCACCACAGACGCAGTCGCCCTGCCCTCCGCAGCCCAGAGGCCAGGTTCACGGAAGGGTGTCCTGACGAAGCGTCAACTCGTGAACTCCGCGCAGCCTCCACCCTTCCTGCTTCTGCGCCCAGTGGGAGGCCCACCAGAGCACGTCTGTTGGGAGGAAAGCACTGGTATGGCCGTTGGGGACCCGTGACGTACAGCTTTACATGTGTGGAGAGCTAACAGCCTGTGGTCGCTCAGATCTGGGTGTCCAGCTAACGTTTTCTGGAAAACAGACCAAGTCAGCTGTCACTGTAAGGCACAGGACCGCCAGTAGTCGCTGCTAATGACACAAGGAGGGCTTTAAGTGGCGACTGGAACTTTGAAAAATGTCTATGCTCCGTGGCTGGACAGGTCCCGACTCTGAGGCTTTTCCTAGGAGCAACGTGGTGAGAGTAGCGTGTTAACCGGTCACCTTTTGGAAGATCTGTGTAATTCAGCAAACCAGTACTTTCCAAAGGGCAATGAATGAGGTCACAAAGTCTCAAAGTGCAAAATGCGGCCATGGATTTTCCTGGGATAAATGACACAGTCCACACTGCAAAGAACCTCTGAGATGGGACCACTCGCTGAGTTGCGACACAGTGTCAAAGAAAGCTCTCCAGGGACCTGTAAAAGCGACTAAAACGCCCCCTCACCAGTTACTTGTCTGTGTGACGCCAGATTGTCTTGACAGGATTCAACCACAACAGCCTGTGACAACGGCATGTACTCTGTGCCAAAGCAGATGAGAACCCTGCTGGCTTAGGTTAATCCAGTTACTAAAAGATCTAAGCAAGACGTAAACCAATACGACCCATCTCACAAACCTGTTCTACGAAAAACAGTTACTTTTCACTACAAATGTGTTATTTATATTAAAATATATTACAATAGGTTTAGTGTTGCTTAAGGGAATTATTAAGTATTTTTCAAATGTCCAACGTCAAATGTTTCTCAATGTCTAAATCAGTACTTAATGTGATAAAATTCGGACACGTAAGTCAGGTAAATTCTCTGGGATCCACAATTAGTGTTAAGGGCACAAAAAGTCTCTGAGACCAAATAGTGTGAGAGCCATGGGCAGGGAGGGTGGTCCTGAGACCCCGCCCTGTTACCTCTACCCAACCCCGCAAACCCAGGCCTGTGGGACCTAGCCCCCGACCTGTAAGAGGACCACACCTGTAGTCCCCACCTGACACCTACAGTCTCCTGAGGACCCTACCCCATCTGCCATCACAGGAAAATACCCATTTCCCAGCTTTTTAAATGACTTCCCACCTCCACTTCTACCCCCACTGTACAAACTTTTCCAGAAAGATCTGACCAAATCTCTCCAGACTCCCTGACGAAGCTCCACCAGAGCGCTAGTGCAGCTCAGAGTTGGGAGCAAGAAAAAACCAGATTCCTTTGGTAAGCAAGTCAGTGCATGAATATAATTCCATATGAAAACATTTAAAATACATTAGATTTTTGGTCAAGATGAAAGACACGCAAAAAATCGAGCAATCTATTCTAATTGGGTTCCCATGGTAACGGTACGGTGGGTTTTCGCTGTAACATCCCCAAGGCCCAGCGCACACTTGTGAAACAGACTCCACACAGCTCGTGTTGTTTGTGCGCTCAGCGCTCCCAGGAAGGTCAATGACTGCACCCCCGCCCCCGACTAGTGGCAGGAAACGTTAGCACCAGTTGTCACATTAACACAGGTCACAGAAGGAACACTACACATCACAGCGATTGTAGAAAAGTGACCACACACTTCAGACTCATCAGGCCAGCTCTTGGGAACGAACTGATACAGCTGTTGTCATAGGCTCCTGTTTGGGGGAACGGGAGGGTTGGAGCCCCTCTATATACCACACCATTATGCCTCTTATTGATTTTAAGGATACACAAAATCAATCATTAATAATTACATTATACAATGGCCCTCAAGGTTAATC
>PVJL010014820.1:15453-26692 GCA_004026885.1 Lyroderma lyra
GGGGGGCCAGTGCTCAAAAATGGACACACCATTAGGTAAAAGTTTGCAACCAGAGTTTTCTTTACAACAGTCCTAGAAAGCCCCACATCCAACGCATCCTGCCGGCCTATGACACACTATGTGAACTGATGGCTAGGGCCACCTCCTACCTTTTTTATGTCCCCCCCATCAATGGCCACCGACAGAATGCAGGCCTGATGTGGTGCAAGTGTGGGCCAGCTGCTTCCGCTGAGAAACATACTTCTAGGTCCACAACTCAATGGAGACCTCCAGAAGTTCTCAGAGAGACAGCAGAGCACTCCAAGTTGCAAACAGTGTGATTCTCACAGCTCTCGTTGGCGTTCAGCAGGACCACCTCATCCCGCTCCTGATCTAGGTGAGATCAGAGAACCAATTGACCGATTGTGAGAAAAAGTCAACCAACAAAACAATCCCTGAGCCCTCCTGGTGCTTAAGAAACCTGGCCATGCAGGCCTTGAGCCAGGGACCCCCCTCTCCACCCCGTTCTGGCCCATCAGGAACGTTGGGGACAGCTGAAGCCCTCCGCACAGCTGATTCCACCACCAAAGCTATGGGGGACTCAGACTCAACAAACCCTTCGCCCCGCTTTAGCTGTCAGGATGCTCAGGAGCTCAGAGTGAGAGCACGTGGGCCCAGAGAAACCTCAACACCCAGGAGAGCACAATCACTGAGGACACGAGGACCGCGGCCTCTGCTTTCTTGGGTGACAATCCGTGCAGAGAACGCCTGTGACACGAGGACAGCAATGTGCTCTCAGCCCAGAGGGAAATAACAAAGGGTCTGGGAAACGTTCTAATCACACTCTTGGCAAAAATAAACACTTGCTTTTTAAAGCTAAAAGGAAGTCTTTAAACCCCACACTTTTCTAGGGAAAAATATTAAACTACTGATCACGACTCAGGTCCCACGTGGATTCAAGCCAGTGGTAGAGGGACAGCAAGGATGTCCAGGGAAGTCTCTGGAACCAGTGTCCAGGCGACCACCCGCCTGCCCAGACCCTGGCTGCAGCCCTGACAGTCCCTTGTTGGGGAAACTGCCGGGTCCGGTGACAGAGGGCAGAGCTGGCGGAGAGCCTGATTCCTTGTGGCCGGACGACCACAATGGCGGTCGGCTACGGGCCGAAGGTGGGGTCAAGTTGGATTTTAAGAATATTTACCGAATTTTCAAACCTGCATATTCGTTCTGATAGTCCTTGCAACACATTTCAAAGGTGACGTGACGGGAGCAGCCCCACTCAGCCTCCCCCTGCTGACCCGACGGGACTCCAGCCCGCGGGCCTGCAGACGGATGGTCTGGAGACGGTGGGACCACGGCCATCAGCGACAGGCCGGCGGCACTCAGCACGTCCATCTGACGCGGCAGCCTAATCTGATGAAAGCGCAACAGTGACAGGAACCAACTCCTCTGCACAGTAAGGAATGGCTCACCTGGGCTTTCGCGTGGGCCAGCTGGTACATTCGGTAACTTCTGGGAATACATCATTTCTTCCCTTCGCTGTCATTCTGGGAGCTTCCACGTGTGTGTGGAGAGCCTCTGCAAACACGAGGACACGCTCCGCCTCGTCCTCTGATTCCGCCACCCCACGTGCACACGGCCCATCACTCGTCACTATTTTAACTACATGACACGCTCAGGACACTGAGGAAAAGTGCTCCACACCTCACTGCTCAATGTCACTGCGGTCACCTTCAAAGTCCTCCCCTTGGGAAGCCGTGCACCGATGTCACCGCCTAGCCCACCCTTCAGAGCAGTTTTGGAGCTCTTTCTCCTGGAATGGCCCTCAGAGCTGTCACTTAGCAGGGCTCTCACATGGCAGCACTGTAGCAACAGCTCAGTCAGGTGTCACAACCTTGGCAAGGTACGACGACAGCGCTGAGGGCCATTCCAGGAAGAAAGTTCCAAAACTGCTCTGAAGGGTGGACGAGGCGCTGGTGTCAGTGCACAGCTTCCCAGGGGAGGACTTCGAAGGTGACCGCAGTGACACTCAGCAGTGAGTTTTCTAAACTACAAGCCACATGACTCAGTTTCTCTGGCATGAGTTCACAAAATTAACTGTCTGACCTTGTAAGTCATCGTGTTGTTAAGAGGATGTGACAAGTCGGTATTTTAAAGCACCAGCACAGTGAGCCTTCAGTTAATGCTATTATCAGCAATATCATTATCACACAGGCCAGAAGTTTCTGGAACCTGTGATCACTGCCATCCGACAGGTGAGGCAGCTGGGAGTTTAAGTTTCCCAAAGTTACCCAACTGGGAAACGGCATTGCCAGAGCCCCGCCCAGTACTCTCACCCCCTCCCCCGGCACCAAAAAAACTCAGTTCGGCTCCACTGACACGTATTGGGTTGTGCACCTGGAAGTTAACCCTCACCTGAGGCCATAAAAATGCTTCTACGCAAAGAGGGAGGTTAAAAAAAATAAATAAAAAGCCAAGTGAAGCACAACGTGGCTGTCCACGCTGTACGTGTGTGTGTAAAACTCAGGACAGAGTTTTGGTAACATCCGCGACTCCTGTCGTGACCACGAGACCAAGAACTCTAAGGCCACAGTTAACACGTGAGGTCTGCAACTCAGAGATGCCCAGGTCTCCGGGGAGTTACCAAACCACACGCAGGTCCCTACGCACAGGGGACTGAGGACAGTGGCAGCTGCCGCCAGGTCCATCTGGGAGGGACTAGCGTGTCCGAGCTGAAGAGCACCACCTCTCAGCCACACCAAAGGCCACCCCACAGGTGCTCAAACGTGAGGTCTGCCAGGTGCGAGTGCCCAGGGCCTGAGCCAGTGGGTCTGGCCCGAACTCCCGTTCACACCAGCACCCCCAGTAACTGTGATGCCTGCGTGGATATCCCACCCCAAGGGGGACAACGGGCCCCACGATCCAGCGATGGCTCTTATCAGTCACACCAAAGAAGGTCAGAATCTGAAGGTGACACGCCAGGCCCCTATTTTTAGTCCTTTTGAATGGGGAATAAATTGTAGCTAAAAGATTAGAAACAAACGAGAAGTGACTACAACTTATTAAATTTCAACACTTAACAGCCCTGCCCGTCGTGCCCTGAGACTCAATTCCCTCTCCTCACCTTCCAGACGCATCTGAACACCCAGTGCAGAAGTGCCCAGTCCGTCAGCGGGGTGAGAGTTTTCTACACTGCCATCCATATGACTCAATTTATCAGTAAAAACTGCCACCAGCACTGTGCTTGCAGAAAAATGTCCATAAATGCATTATTGCGACTGGCAGATCGATGTCTATAATAAAAACAAATGCATTTAACAAGTGCCTGCCTCTGGAGCGGTGCCACGGGTGGCGCGCGCTGCAGGTTCACCCGCACAGTTGTGGGGATGGGCCACACAGCTTGGGCTGCACGTGCTGCCTGACTTCACCAGAGTTCCAGCAGGAAATTTCTCCAATAAGAACATTTTCCAAGTGAAGAGTGGACACACCAGGCATTTAGAGCACTCTGGAATTCCTTTCATGGAGACACACACACACACACACACACACACACAAACAGCCGTAAGATGATGTTTCTATAGAATTTTTAGCTGGCTCCACTGCACCCGTGTCACAGGCCACATGAGTGGACGCAAGGTGGGACACAAGGACATGAGCCCACCTCCCTGCCTGTAGACCCAACATTCCTCTGCTAAGCCCCCAATCTAACTGAAAACAACCTGTGGCATCAAAAACAAATTTCAGCATTCAACACGTGGCCAAGGACGTCACGTGACCCCAGGGACAGCCTACCCATCTAGTTGTTCCGCTGGAGCAGAGAGGAGGGTGGCTGCCACAGGCTGGCCTGTCTGCCAGGGACACTGAGCAGTTCAGCAGGACACCGAGTGACAGACTTCCAAGAGTCACAACTGCCAAAGCCACTCTGACTCTGGCAGAGGTTACAAAGGTCACGAAATGAGGCATTCCTCTTCTGAGACAACTGATTTCAACAGCTACTTAATGGAGTAAGTAATTTACTGTGTGCCACACATTCACTACATGGTTTTCCCCAAACCGTAGGGCCCTCCTACAGAAGCTCTAAAAGAAAACGAAATGATTTCTCTCCACTGAGCAGCAGATACGTGGCAGTTACCGAAATGCCACACAGAACACACATCTTGGGGCATTTTGTCTACAACACTGGATCTCAAGCTTTCCTCTAACAATGCCCAAATGAACAGACCGGGAGAACTGGTCGTGTGGACCGTGGGAAAGCCAGCCCCCCCACCCAACTCGCTGCCCACCCAGCCAAGACACACACCTCTTTACTTCAAACCAGCAATGGGGTGTCGACCGGGTTCATCATGAGTGTGTGTGAAAGGCTGGCATGCAATCCACTGTCCCCCCATGGTAATGTGACAGTTTGTGTATGTGTGACTTTAAAATCTTCATGTTGTTTTTTAAGATAACACCCTGTGATAAGACCCAAGGCCTTTCAGAAAGTGGCGGAATCAAGGCTGCCCATCCCTGGGAAGAGGGGCAGGGAGGCCCATGACAATCCCAAGGAGCCCAGGCTGGCCTTTCAGAGACCAGGAGCTCAGCGTGCGGACCTGGAACCACCAGACACGGGACAGGAAGGAAGTCCAAACCCTCAGGGGAAGTGGTTCTAGAAGGGACTCCATGCTGGGGCAAAGGTGGCAGGCAGGGTCAGAGTCAAGTACGACAACAAACCTGGCGATGATGCTACAGGCGGCCCAGGGAAAGAGGATTCAGAAAACACTGTGTTGCTTCCTTTTTTCTACCAAGTCAAGAATGTACCATCAACCGAAAAGGAAAGGGAGCTGGAACCGAAGAGCCGGTGGTCTGAATCGCTGGCTTCTAAACGTCCTCTGCACAGTAAGAACGATGAAGCCAACTCAGTTTTATTAAGAGAGTCTGAGAAGGGTGCACTGTTAGGGGCTCCTGAGAAAGGCCGAGGAGAAGCGAACTGCAGGGACACAGGCCCCAGTGACAGGCCAGGCCCGAGGCTCCACTGGTATGGCAGCAGGACGAAAATGGAGAGGAAAAGGAAGACCTGAGAACCTCAGCCGCTGAGCCCAAGGGGTGTGACCTGGAGAGCCCGCTCCAAGGGCTGCAGGGCCTCAAGAGGGACAGCCTTCTTCTGGGGGTGCCCACGGTGTGTTGCATCTAGCTCTCGTAATAAAGGCCGTTTTAAATGAAGAGTGTTCACGTAGAAAAGCATCTGACTATGCTGTACATGAGGCCGGGTTCCTCCAGCCCCCAGAATGTCAACAGACACCACTCTACTTTTCAAGTTCTAAGTCATGACGAGCCCAAGAGCCCCGGCCAGGGCAAGGCCAGCCCTCCTCTGCTCCTTGTGAGTGTGGGCTTGGTGTAAACAGCCTTACAGGTAAGGCCCGTACCAACTCCCAGCTTGGGGTGGGAGCGAGTTTCCTTAAAATTGTTTTACCCTCATAATGCAATGGGCTTCTCTGTCTCTGTCATCTCCCTGAGTGTTTTATCCTTTGAGGACTCATGAAAACAACCAAACCATCTCCTAATCTTCTTGAGACGATGGGGAGGTAAGGGGAGACCTGACCCAGCTACTCCACAGGTTCACATGTACATAATCAGTCCCTCAAATAGCTGTGACCCCCTTTTTTGGACAAAGCAACCTCCCTCCATCTGATGACTGCCCATCCAACCAATCGAAAGCTGTGCTCACATGTCCCAAGTGTGTGTCCAGGACCAAAAGCCAGTCACTGAGCTGGGGCACTGGGAGCGAAAACCGGGTTAGGTTCAGGAAGTGACAAGCCCAGGAGCTGGGACTACATGGTTCAGAGCTGCTCGCCTGCATTACCACGACTTGGGTGGAAATGGCTTTCACTGCACCTGTTTATTCCAAGTGTCCACAGAGGCACTCAGGGTTGACACAAATACCAGCCACGATGATTAGAACTTGGTCCTTCTCTCCACCTGTCCCATACAAGAAGGAAACATGGAATTCTGCACAAGGAGTATGCTGAAGACTTGCTGCAAGGAAAGGTGGGAGTAGGGGCTTTTAGAAGGTGCCTGAGAACAGAAGGTGGGGCTGGTCAGTAGGGTGGGGCAGGAGGGTGAGCAGGGATGGCGTCCAACGTGATGAACAAATGGAAGTTGGGTCGGGACGGCCACGTCTCCACACCAGGCCATTGTCACTGCACACCTAGACACACCTGAGCCCTGTGCGGGGCAGGGGAGTTTCGGGGCAAGGCCCCTCAGACTGCACTGCCCCATGGGCTCCAGGCGCGCGCTCTCCCCAGGGAGAGCCCTGAACTATGGCAGGAGTGTGGCAACCCAGCACTTACCGCGTAGGCCAAGGGGCCGAGCACAGGGCAGCTGCGAGCAGAGGGGAGAGAAAGAAGTTCCTGGGGAGCGCGGGATGCCCGGGCAAGTCCGGGGACCGGGGGGCGGGGCCGAGGGTTGGGGGCGGGGCCCGGACGTGCGGGAAGTGGGACCCGGGCGCGCGGGGGCGGGGCCGGACCCGGGTTCGACGGGCCGAGGGTGGGAGGCTGAGCTTGGACCTGACGGAAGCGCGTCGGGGGCGGGGCCGGAACCTGACTCGGGGGCGAAACCCGGGGCGGAGCGGGCGGGGCCTGAACTGGCGGAAAACCGGGCTGCATGTAGGGGCGGGGCCGAGAACGCGGTGGGGCGGGGCGAAGGCGGGGCTGAACGCGGGCCGTTCCTGCCTGCCTGCGAGCGCTGGTCTGGGTTGGAGCATGCCCAGCGCGGCGGCGCCCCGCCTGACTCCCGCAGTGCGCAGCCTCGGTGGCCTCCGATGCAGCCCGGCCCCTGTTCAGCTTCCCGGCCTCCCGGCTTCCCGGCTTCCCGGCTTCCGCGCTTCCCCGCTTCCCCTCGGGCTCTGGCCTCAGCCTAACCCTCTGTGCTCCTGTATCCGCAGGCCCTTCTGGCGGATACAAGCCGGGCCCTGTCCTCCCCGCCTCTGCCTCTCTGGCTCTGTGCCTCAGTTTACTGTCAGCCCCGGTGTGGAGGCGCACCCGGTGCTAGAGGCTAGGAGCCAGCCGCACCCAGTAAGTGCCCGCTCTGGGGTGGCTGTGCACTGAACACGGTGTGCTATCACGGAGCAGAACCTGCAGGACCCAGCTGGGCACCATTCGGATTCCATGCATGAGCAAATGGACCTGCGTCAGCCTAGTGCTTGTGGCAGTCGGTGGCAGTCCGGGGCCCTTCTGGGCACTGGCAGCCAGGCCCGGCCTGGGTTATTTCATGAGCACATGGGTGCTGGGCACTGCCTCCTGTCGTGTGGAGGTTATTAGGGGTTTAATTGTGTCCCCTTCCTCACAAGATATGTCAGAATCCTGATTCCCCAGACACATTATGTAGAGCTAGGTAGGATCTCTTCACAGAGACAACAAGTTAAATGAGGTCGTTAGGATGAGCCGCAATTCCAACATGACTGCTGTCCTTATGAGCGCAAAGTGGTGTGAAGACAGACACAGGGAGAAAGAACACGTGAAGATGAGGGTGGGGCGATGCATGTACAAGCTAGGGGACCACCAGAAGCTGGAAGAGAGGCAAGGAACACATCCTCCCTGGAGCCTTCAGAGGGACCGTGGTGCTGTCCACACCTTGATTTCAGACTTCTGCCTTTCAGAAATGTGAACTCGGAGGCATTTGTTGTTTCAGGCCACCCAGTTTGTGGTACTTCTTAGGGCAGCCAGAGGAAACAAAACAGACACCTGGTATCTGACTTGCGTGGGTAATGACCCCAGGGGCAGGGTCATCCCCTGAAGCTTCGGGGAGGTGAGGGCCCCTTCCAGGCCCACGGTGTCCTAAGCTGCCATGCTACGGGCCTCTGAGGCTCTGATAGGAAGGAAATCTTCGCCTTCCCAGCATGTATAACTCCTCTACTGCCATTTGGCCAAAATTTATACCTCGGTATTTGTGATGTGCATGACCCAATACATTAACCTCAGTGATAAAACGTTGTTCAGAGGGCCTCAGCAGTGTTGGTTCGTGACGAGCCACAGTGACGCTCTACAGGCCGTGACATGGATCCTCTCAGCCCCTCGCCCCCACCCCAGGCCACAGCTTGGTTGGGGCATGTTGGAAATAGCTGCTCCAGGAGAATGAGCGAGGCCCTGGGCGCACAGTGGTCATCAGGTCAAGGTGCCCTTTCTCCAGCAGGCCTGGACGCAGCCACAGAACCCTCCTCAACACTGCAGCAGACGGCCATAGCGTTCAAGGTCAGATGGCTGGAGAGACGAAACACCTTTGCCGTTAGTTCCGTATTTTTCTATGAGCTCATTGCAAAACGTTGGAAACTTTCAACTACCCTAATCCTTCATTTCATCATCTGCAAAGGATTTGGCTAATAATCTGCTCTGTGTGGAGCATGCACACAAGGGGATGAACATGGAGGACAGCAATACACCTCTCCTGTAGTCTCAGACTGGGACCCAACAGAACAGGAAAGGGACAGTCACATCCAAATGGAGTCAGGGTGTCTGCTGCTATCCTAACGTGTGTGTGGTGGTGTGGTTTCCCAGCTCATGTACACATCCTACGTTTCTTTTTATCTGAATCATATTTTAATGTGAATTCCTACACTCTTAGTAAGGAGAGACTACCCTGTCTTAGCATCTCTGGTTCCCACCCCAGGAAAAAAAGGCCAGCGTGGTGATCCAGTGACCCTTTGTGTGGATGATGTGGCATTGGGGACAGTGGATGAGGGAGACAGAGGAGAGTGCAGCACCCAGGGGACACTCCTGGACCTGGCTGGGCTGGCTGGATGCAGTCACCCTTGCTGGGGAGGTCGGGGGCTGCTCTAGCTGCCTTCACGAGGGCTCCAGGGCCAGCGGGCAGGGGACGGGCCCTGTCTGGGGAGTGTGGCCTCTCACACGCTCTCCAGCCACAGAACTGAAACTCACAGTCCTTGCGCTCGCTGGTCAGTTCTCCCCTTCTTGGTGATAATTTTCAAAAACTCACATCATTTTCTCAAAAGGTCCCCCGTGTCCTCCCTCACGCCAAGCCCTCCCTCACGCTGTGCCCTCACTCATGTGCACTTCCTGCTGTTAAAGCAGCACAAGCACCGGGAGCTGGCCGGAGGAAACAAAACAGACACCACTAGCCGGGCGCAGTTCCTCTGGGGTTTCCCGTTTGGGGATTAATACCCCATTCTTCTTGGACACAGGTTCCCACATGTGACGTTTTACGGAGGAGGTGTACGACCACAGGAATGAGTGCTCAACGCCACGCTGACTTCCTCCGGGCCCCCGTGGGTGTCCCTAAGATCGACCAGCTACCTTTGGTCTCCGGGTGCATTAATTTGCATGGCTTCCTTAAACATCCACATGGCTACCTTTCAGGTTTAACGAACACACGTGATTGCTTCCAGTGATTTGCAACCCAAGTAACGTGTCTAATAAGCCTCCCCTTCCAAGCTACTCCGTGACACGGGAGACCATCTACAACAAAGCTGTCTCCCACAGTCAGACTTAATCCCCACGACCCTGCCTGTGGGAAAAGAGGGGGATTTTATAAGGATCACATAAAACCGTGTGTGATTTGAAAACCCCAAACTCCGGACAAGCGCGCCAGGGCCGCGTAACAAGAGGCGTGTTAGGGAGCTCACCCCTCGCAGGGCTTTTACATGCTGTTGGCTTCTCCCACCGCATCTCCGCTGGCGAGCTTCGCTCATTAGCACGATTGATTTTCTCAGCCCCCGCGTTCCTGCAACGGTCAGAGCCAAGAGCCACCCGTCAGCACCTTGGACCTGGGTGGTGCAGCCCACCAGCGAGGGAAGGCAGGGGTGGGGAGCCCCCCGAGCGCTCTGGGGAGAGGAGGTGGGGGCTGCAGGACCTGGGCCTGGGTGCCAGTTACCTCTGACTCGACTGTGACCCGCACTAGTTCGTTCCCAGCAATAAGGGGGCTATCTCGGTGTGTTTACAGGAGAATGTCCCCTAAGTGGGTGGGAGAAAGCGCTGGAAGGGGCGGGGCTTCTGGCCCCACCCTCCTTGGGCCGCGGAGTGTGCAGGGTGGAGAAGAGAGAGAGGGGGGCCAGCCGGAAGGTTGGGAACGGTTAGCGCCTGCATTCCTGCAGAGAGGCAGAAACCCTCTGCCCAGTAGCCCCTGGGTGCTTTGCTGTTATCTGGAGCCCCCTGAGGCTCAGTCAAAAAACCCCCACCCCAACCGAAGACTTCTTCTGGGACCTGCTTTTGGGTCTGGCTGATGAGGGGCTGGAGATGCTGCATTTCAGGGGACTCGTTGTATCCACACACTTGAGCGATGGAGACAGATAAGGAAAGGGGCTTGCCCTCGGGGACAGGGGGCACTGGCCGGAGGTGTGCGGTGGGGATGCAAGGAGCGCCCTGCCCTGTGGCCGGGATCCGCCTCCCACAAGCCCTTTCCAAGTGCCTGGGGCTAGGCTGACCCGATGTCCCATGTGGGGACAGAAAACAGCGGTCCTGTCCCGTTGCTCATGGCACATGGGGCCGGCCTACGGACACTTGAATGTAGCCCGGTGGGACGAGGCTGACCCCACGACCCGTGGGACACGTTTAACATGGGACGTCGGCTCAGCTTACCTGTGGCCCCACAGGTAGGGGACCTGCTGAACCAGGATGTCTGCTGGGGTTGAGGGGATGATGTAAGGACAGGCCCGAGGGAGAGAATGAGCGGTGCCTGCTTCCCGGTGTGAGACACGCACACGGCACAGACCTCTGCCGCCCCTGGAACGTGGATCCAGTTGTCCCACAGTCGCTGGACGAGGACCCTCCCAAATCTCACACAGCTCTTCCCCCCACCCTGTGACGACTTTGGAGAACGGATTGGCCAGAGAATGTGCATCATCTACGTACACCGCTGATGGGAGTCCCTCTTGCGACCCGCCTGCGTTCGGGTGGGTTGGCCTGGGGGGAGGGCCTGGGGGGAGGGCCTGGGGGAGCGCGGGGGGGGGGGGGGGGGCCGGGCGGAGGCAGCACTGCGGGGCGTCTCCCAGCCGGGCTCGCTCTGCCTCTGCCTGAGCCCGCTCGCACGGCGGGTTTGGCTGGAGGCTGGCCTTTTTGAAAGCCGCTCCTACACTCATTACAAAGTGTTTTTGATCCATTTTCGGGAAGGGCGTTGTTTGTAACACTTCGCTGCAGTTCGGGCAGAGTCCTTTAAGTGGTGTGAAGTGCTGGGGAGTGCGCACCTGGGCGCCAGGAGGGAGGGGGAGGGCCCCCACGGCCCCCACCGCCTCTCCTCCCGCCCCCACGCCCCCCACCGCCTCTCCTCCCGCCCCCAC
>PVJL010014821.1:0-26562 GCA_004026885.1 Lyroderma lyra
GGGGGGGGGGGGGGGGGGGCACTGTGGGGAGGCAGGGAGGGTGTATCTGGAATCCCAGCCCCCTGCTGGCACCCACGTCTTTCATCTGGAGCCTCTGCTTAGAGTCATCGGGAAAAGGAATTCCACCACTACATAAATGTGGCACGCCCTCGTCCTCAGCCCCCTCCATCCCTAACAAGGCAGACTCCAGCTCAGTGGGAAGGCTGCACACGAGCACAGGATCCCCCACAGCCTTTCACCAGGGACACTCTCAGCTTCCAAACACCCACTGACCCAAGGCAAAGTTGGACAACTGGCACGCGTTCCAGGGGCCGCGTGCGCTCTAAGGAGGCTGCTGGGTACTTTCCAGGTGCTAGTGCCTCCTGGAAATATTGGTACCATCATTCCCTCTTCAAATGGCCGTATCCAGAGCCTTTGGCCTGGTCAGAACCAGTGCCCGCTGCAGGGAGCGCCGGGAGCTGCTGCCCAGAACAGGCTGGGCGGAGCCTGGCAGAGACCAGAGACGGCAATGTGACTGGGCGGTGGCACAAGGGAGATGGCATTTCTGTGGTCCTGGATGACCAGACTAGCACACGCACCCGGCCTTTCCTCAGCCTTCCCGAGGCCTGGCCTGAAACGCACTGGAGGGTCAGACAGGAAACGTCTCAGAGATCCCAGGGCCAGGAACAAAGGAAGCCCTGGAGCCTCAAATGCCCAACCAACTCCGTGGAGATGGCGAGTCTTCTCTTCCTGAGAGCTGAGCCCCCACCCAGAGGAAGACAGGAGACAAGTGTCCCAGAGTCTCAAAGGGCTGAGAGTAAGAAGTCAGCTGCAGAGAGACGGCAGCCAGTGCCCACGACGGCTCAGGCAGGGGACGGACACCAAGGGGGAGGTGACTGAGTTCACCTGGGTCAGAGGCAGGGAGCTGGCCGCCCCGTTCAGAGCTGACAGTCCCATGGCCGAGGGGCTGGAAGAAATCAGTCTTGCTCGGAAAAGATCAGGAGAGCAGACTCCTGAGCTGCAGCCCCTCGGCGGGAGTGTTCCCGATGAAGCTGAGCCCCCCATGGGCCTGGGGAGGCAGGCTTCGGTCAGCTGGCCCCCAGCCCCCATCAGCACTTTCAAGGCTTGGACTTGCTCCATCTGTGTCTAACCCTTGGCATCCTCACGCTGTCCCAAGCTCCTCCCTATCAGCACAGACCCAACTCCTTTTCCAAAGGGAGGTTGCATCCAGCACAAGAGAGCTAGTTACAAAACAGGCACGCATTAAAGGGGGAACCAAATCTGGTTTTCGGAATCTAACACCCGAGAAAGCCTAAGAAGCCTTGGAGCCAGTGGGGTCCGACCCTTCTAGCAGCAGGGAACTGTTCTTCACACATCGTCTCCCTTGGAAACCTGAATGACAGCCAACAGAGCAAAGCTGCTGTGGCCGGAGCGAGAAGTGAGAAGTGGGTCTGGCTCCTGCCTACCTCCCTGCCCTCCCTAACCCTGCTGGGGAAGCCTGCGGTTCCACAGAACACAGTTTGGACACCAATGGTTTTGTCCAGTCCTCTCACTTTGCAGATAGGAAAATGGGGTCACAGAGAAAGTCAGGGGGTTGTTCAAAGCCACACAGCCAGCCTGGAGGAGAGCTAAGGACGTAGGACCCAGCTGGCAGGGAAGAGTCCTGCACGTTCTTTTTCTAGTATCCAAACCGTGGCCCATCAAATGTGTGGACAGAGGACCCACGTAGTCTGGGGCAAGGCCCCCTCGCCTCAGGGAAGCTGGGCGCTCCTTCTAGAGGAGAGAAAGTCCTCTTGCTGCTGCTCCTCTCCCTCGAGCCTCCCCTCCTATGCCTTTCCCTCCTTTCCCCTTCATGTGAGAGCAGGCTCAGCCCCAAACAGTTTCCAGACACGGGCCCGTGCCCGGGCTCCCTGCTCGTAATTACCCTGT
Organism: Lyroderma lyra; assembly: GCA_004026885.1. Classification (NCBI taxonomy): domain Eukaryota; kingdom Metazoa; phylum Chordata; class Mammalia; order Chiroptera; family Megadermatidae; genus Lyroderma; species Lyroderma lyra. The sequence goes on from PVJL010014821.1 coordinate 1,909, forward strand.
GATAGATGTTGGTGTTGCTGCTAGAGGTATCTGCATGCAGTCTTTATGGTCATTTTCCAACAGCCCAGACCTTTTAAACTCTCTTGTGGGAGCAGGTTAAGATGATTATGCAGATGGATGGACCCTGGTGCAATATTATGTCAGCGATGGAGATGTAGGAGCTGCAGGCGGGGCACAATTACCACCAGGACGAGGCGGCCGCTGCCAGTGCGAGACAGAGGGGACCCGAGCAAGGACGCTGGGCCCCCAGTGCGACACACACACACACATGCATGCACATGCACACACGCACACACACGCACGCACGCGCACACACACACACACACGCACGCACGCGCGCACACACACACACGCACGCACACTCTCGTGCGTGCACACATGCACGCGCATACACACGCACGCACACTCTCGTGCATGCACACATGCACACGCATGCGCATACACACGCACGCACACACACTCTTTCGTGCGTACACGCACACGCAGACGCACACACGCACACCCGCGCGCACACACACTCCTCAGCCTCTCTAGTTAGTGGTCTGGCTACAGGCAAACTCTGTTCCCATGGAAACGTAAAATGTCAGCCACGTCCGTTGAGACACCAGACAGGCACAGGTATGCGGATAGGAGAGGCAGCCAGGACCCGGGGAAGAGCTGCTCCCAGCTTGCTTGATGGGGAAGAGGCAAACTAAGTCACATGCAGAGCTGGACAGGCCAAAGAGTGGCCCAAAAGGACTAGTACGCTCCAGTCATGTCCTAAACGAGAATGATGCCATCACATAGAGATGTTGATACTATAGTCTTGGGCACCTTGTACAGATGGTGACACATTTGGCTCTGCACTTCTCTGCAAAGCAAAAAAGAAGGAACAATAGAATACAAACCCATTTCCACTAAATTAAAAGAAACTCTCCTTTCTCGACTCTCCTATTCCCGGTTCTGAGGGTCAGAGAAATGTCTCTCAACAATTTTCCTTGCAGAACCTCTCCTACAAGAAGCACAGTAATAGCTTCTTAGGGCTGGCTCTGCATCTTCAGCACAAGCCGGTGGCAGGACGCCAGAGTGGAGCTCAAGGAGGCAGTTCTGCAGGAACAGGACAGGCGGCAAGGTGGCGAATGGCTGACTCATGAAGGTCAAGCACAGACACTCCTAGGGGAGGGGTGCATAGCACAACTTTCTGCAAGCCTCCAGAAATAGAACTCCTTCTTCAGACTGCGGGGAGCTGACGACTGTCACCTCTGAGAGGAGCCGGGAGGGCAAACACCCCGTGTACCCATGCAGGCTGAGCCACATGCTCGGACACCCACCAAGCAGAAAGCAGGAATCACCTGTGTAATAAAAGGGTCCAACACAGCAATGATTATGAACAGCAGAAGGACTCACAGGCCTGGCTGCCCATAGCTCACCCAGAGCCTGCTGCTGTGTTGACATCCCACATCGGAGTCGGCTTGGGACTGAGCTGAGCCTGGGCCTGAGCACCAACAGCCAAGGGATCTGAGGGACAGAGCTAGGGGGACAAGGGAGGTATTGGCAGTACCTTTCCCGTAGGACTCTATTCTGTATCTGAGTAAAGAGTCTCAAGCCACAACCTATATCTTCCAAAGCCAGGACCTGGAAAGAGTTAAGAGAAATGGATTCTCTGTTGGTGCAGGAAGCAGGAAGCCTAACCCCATCTCTCATCACCATCTACTATGATGGAAGTTCCTGTGGGCTGATTATCCACTAGTGTCAGTCGTTTTCCTGAGTGACTTACATTCATCCTCTCTGCTCCTCACAGCAAGCCTACAAGGGCCATATGTTTACCCCTGTTTTACAGATGGAGATACTGAGGCTTGGACAAGCAGGGTGACTTCCCCGGGGTCGCCCAAGGAGCAAGTGGTCTGGCCTGGCACATCGAGCCTACGGAGGTGCCCGATAGAGCAAAAGAACGTGCATCAGAGGGCTCAGGCTTTGGAACCAAATGCATCTGAGCTTGAAGCTCGGTGCAGCTGCTTCCTTAAGTGTGTGACCTGAGCTGAGTGATTTAACTGCTCTGAGCCTCTGGTTCTTCATCTATAAGTTGGTGTTAATTATGCCTGTCTCCAAGAGTCATTGTCAAGACTAATGAGGTTGTGTAGGAAGTACACGCAGACCGCAGCAGTGCCCGTTAACTGGGAGACAGGATCACCCTCTGGGAGGGTGAGGGCCGGCCTGTCTGCTGTGCCACCGGATCGGCGGGGTCTCGAAAGGCCTGGCACTGAATAAATCGCTGTGGCGTAAACGTGGGCTTTCTCCCTCCCGAACAGCAGCATATGTTCACAGAACACATGAGAAATGAAAACAGGCATTTTTAAAATGTCATGCCTAAGTCCCACCTCTGAAAAATAATCGATGTTCTGCCTTTTCTTTTAGGTAAATCATTCAAGTCTTATGAATTCTTTTCCTCCCAGCCAAGATTTCTGCCACTCACATTCCAGGCAAAGACTCACAGATAACCTGAGCAATTCTCCCGAGGCTCTCTCAGGCTCCCTCCTGCGAGCCCATCTGGGTGAGGATGAAGGGAGCTGCTGCCCCTCCACCCACTGACCCTCAGACCTGCTGCAATCAAGACAGAAGGCTTCGTTAAGGCATGGTGGCCACTCATGCGCTTGGGGCTGCCACATTACATGAAAAAGGTGACCAACCAGACCCTTCAAAACAGGAGCCTTGTGAAAAGGGAGGGATGCTGAGCCAGACCCGCCCCTCCGACTTAGAATTTTCTGAGAAATGTTCCTGGCCCCAAGCATGGCTTACAAGGCCCTTCGTGACCTGGCCCCTACCTGTCCCTCACTCTTCCCCACCATCTTCTCCATGCTCTAGTCACATCAAACGTCCACACAGGGCCCCAAACAATCAGCCTCCCCTTTGCATGTCTTATTCCCTCAACATAAAGTGGTCTTTTCCCACCTGAGTGGTGAACTCGTATTCACCCCTCAAGATCCCACTCAGGTATCACTTCTTCCAAGCCAGGAAGCTTTCTATAAGCCTCCAAAGTTGGTGAGTTGGTGCTACCTTGTGTCCCCAAACCCCTGGGCTTGCTTCCACCACTGTGTGACCACCCTAGTATCGCAGTCCCATCTCCGGTCAGATCAGGAGCTTCTAGAAGGCATTAGATGATGTTGGTGACAATATGACAGCCTGCCCTCTCTCAGTAAGTCCACTGGCTGGCCCCAGTGCTTGATAATCCACCTTAAAATACATGTCTATACCTCCAGTATCTAGAACAGATCTAGGAGAGAGTCAGACTCACTCAACATCCAGGGCGGAAAGGGAAGGAGGACACAAAGAAGAGACAGGCAACAAGAGGGTGGGTTGCAGGATGCTGTGTGAGACTTTCCCATGAGCCCTGGTTGGCTGCTCAGGCCCACGGAGATGATGAGGGAGCTCGAACGTCATACGGAGAAAGCTGTCAACACACAGGGTGAGCCAGCGTGTCACAGGCTGACACCAATCTCCCTCTCCTTCTCCTCACCCTGTGCCCCATCTAGGAGCACATGAAGCAGGGCTGGGAACTGCGGAGGCCCTTGGCCTGTGCAGGAGCAGAATCGTGGTGAGAGGATGCTCTCCTCCTAGCCACGCAGCAGAAACGCCCGTAGGAGAATCGTGCCTAGAGGCAGGGATGCTTGTAAGAAGAGAAGGCAGGCCCCGCAGGGTGCTGGCCGAGTGCGGGAGTGCAAAGGTGGGGTGGGGGTGGGGGTCCTTGAAGGGCTCACACCATGTCCCCTGGAATTTGAGGTGCAAGTGAACACAGGAAGTGGTGCCTTGAGTGTCTGGAGGTTTTCCCAGGAAGGAGGCTTTGCCATAAAGAACTGTAATTGTAAAGGGAGAAGGGACCAGGGCGTAGAGGCTGAGCACTGACACCCGTCCTGGTTCTCTCAAGTCCTGAGAGCATAGGACAGGACCTTGGAGCCCTACACACGTGATCACAGAGCGGGACTTGTGGGCTGCCCAGATGGCCAGGTGGCTGCCAACCAGGCAAGGCCACATCTTCCCGGTCAGGGAGATGGCAGTGTGGACGTCTGGTGGCAGGCTAGGAGGCTCCACTGACCCTCCCTGGAGGCACCCTTCCAGGTGAGGCTGCACATGGCCCCTGAGGAATTCAGACTCACCTCTCCTCCGGAGACCACCGCTGTGGGGGGGACGACCACCATATGCAAGTGCCCATGTGGAGCCTCGTGGAGCTGGAGCAAAATCAGGCCATGTCACTGCCGGGGGGTGAGTGAAGCACAAAGGTGTCCGCACCTGCTGTCCAGGAGACACCGGACAGGAGAGGAAGAGGTGCAGACGAGCGGCCGTTCCTCCCTCCCCAGCAGGGAGAGAGCTCTGACGCAGCTGCCAGGCAATGTCCCAGAGCAGACCAGACGAGCAGGTTCCAACAACCAGAGTGGTCACACTCAGGACCACGGTGCCCGAGGGGCAGAGGCGGAGGTCCGGCAGCGTGGGGGTTTCAGGAGTAAGGAAAGCCACGTGGTGATTGCAGCAGCCCGCCGAACGGGACCCTTCACCAAACTAGTCACAGATGGGAGGGCAGGAGGGAGGCGAAGGGGGTGTGGAAAGAAGAGCAGGAGGAAGGAAAGAGAAGGGAAGGTAGACTTGGCCTTGGAAGCCCAGGCTGGGAAGCAGGCACTTGGATGTCCCCATCCTGCCCGCCCTCTGTGGGTACGCCAGGCTGGGCCTCTTGGAGACTGGACAAAGGCTCCCCTGATGCCCAGTAAGTGGGTCCTCATGTCCCAGGGAAGGGCCTGGCCCCTGTTCTCACCCTGACTGCACAGCACACTCAGCTGTGGAGTCTTTTTAAAATTACCACCCCAGACCCCACTCCAGATCAGTGGGCCCCAGCTCGGGAAGGGGGCTGGAAGCTAATCACTTTACAAGTCCCCGGGGTGACTCTCATGTGCAGCCTGGGCTGAGAACCTGAAAGGGTGGGCTTTGTACCAGCAGCTGCATTCCTAGGGACTGGCATGAACGCAAATTCCTGGGGGCTGCCCCTTATCCATGAACCAGACACCGTGAAGTGGGGCCCAGCAATCTGTACTGACCAGTGCTCCGGGATTCTGTCCCAGGCCAAAGTTGGAGACCCACTGGACTAGAGTATGTCTGGAAAGAGAGGGTGAGAGAGGAAGAAGGTGAACCGCAGGCCATGCGGAAAGAACCACCACCACCCCCGTGTCGCCCCCACCCCCGGCAGCTCTCGGGCTCCCAGGATGCCCGCCTGCCCGCCGGGAGCACCAGACGTCGTGTGAGCGAGGAGCTCGTCATTGCACAAAATGCTGAGCTCCCTTGAGCACCATCCGTTTGCTCACTCTGGTTTCCCAGGCACGCGGGAAGTCGGGGGGGCTGCCTGCACACCCATTAACCAACCCTGATTAAATCAGCTGGCTCCTCAAAGGGCAGCGCTACACAAATGGAAACTAATAATAATAATTTACTAATTGTCCCCAAGCTGGAGTCACCCTAATCGTCCGTGGACAAAAGAGGGTGACGAAAAGTCTCCCAAATTCTGTGAACGGCGCCTGTGCCCCTTCCTCAGCCTGGCAGGCTGCAGGAGGAGGGTGCCAGTGGCAGTGGTGCTGTGCTGAGTGTCAGAGATGCAGAGCAAAGGGGAGGGGACAGAGATGGGTCCCTTGTGGACACTGAGCTTGACAACAGTGAGAGGGCCCAAGGTGCTGAGGCAGGCAACACGTCCCCCAGCTGCTGGGTAGTCACACAGAAGCTCAGCCTGCAGTGGTGGAGCTCCCTGGCTTCATCCTGTCTGTAACAACTCTCTTCTACATCACCTCTTCCAGGAAGCCTTCCCAGGCTACTATGTGAGAGCATGAGCTGAGCATTCTTGGGAGAAGCTACCCACCAGGAATGATCCACTCCTCTGCTGCATTGAGCCCTACCCCTGTTTTTCAGGCAAAGAACTGGGGGTTCAGTCAGTGCAGGAACTTGGCCAAGGTCACACAGTAAACGAGAGAGAGCAGGATTAAAACCCAGCTCTGCGAGCCCATGACTTTCCCCAGATGCAGAGCCAGAGGAGCCCACAGGGGAAGCCACTGTTCCTTCTAAGCACTTTCTCCCCAAGTGTCATCTTTCCAACTATTTTCAAGGAAATAAGTTGACAGGAGAGTTGTTTTGATGGTAGTGGGAAGTCATTAAAGGAAACAGTGTAAAAACGAGCCTTTAAGACACAGAGAGCCGGCAGGCGGAGGCAGGTCCTTTTCCGTGTTCTCCCCGCCAAGCAATAAACAGGCCCCGGCCCACCCCACCAGGACAGGGGCCCCAGCCTCCCTCCTGCCATGTCTAAGGTGACTTCTCTTCCCTAGGAGCCCCCTAATCTCCTATTACCAGCTCCCAGACCCACTTATATGAGACTTGACAGCTCCCCGTCTAGACTGCAGACTCCTCAAGTCTTAATTGCCCTTTCATCAACGGAGAAGCACTGCTTCTTCGTCAAGCAGCCAACCACTCAGTGAGCCCTTGTCAAGCTCCTGCGGGGTACCAGGCCGTGCAGGGGCGTCAGCAGTGTCTGAGGATTTGATGGATCATCTGGGGTCATAGGAGGACAGTGGAGGCGCTGCCTGGGCTGGGCCTCAGGCCAGATGCTAGGCTTCCAATGAAAGCAAGACCCAAGGCCATCCGGGAGCCCCACCAGCCCCGGAGAGGGAAGGCAGGGAGAGAAACCCAGGCTGCCAATGGTCTCCCTGTGTTGCCTTTCAACAACCTGGTCCCAAGGCACCGTGGCCTCCGAGGGCTCCAGACAGATGCTTCAGCCACGCTCCCTTCCACTTGGATTCTCCTCCCGGCCTGACCGAGCTCTTACGATGTGCTGGGCGCTGTGCTTCATGAGCGGAGAGTCGGCACCCGTGGTCCTTGAGCAGGGGAGTTTACTCTCTGGTGGTATAGTGCCAGGTTAACATGTCCTCACCCCTGCCCCGCCCTGCCCTAGTGACGGCTGAATTTAAGGTAGGTATTGGCAGGTGGTAGTGCTCCATGGGACCGGGACCAGCCCGCTCTCTCCCTGACGTCTCCCTGTGGGTGGGCTCTGGCCTCCCTTGTCCCCTGAGCCCACGTCGATGGTCCTTGTCCCACAGCAGCCTCCCTCAGGGGCCAAAGCTGCCTTTTCTCCCACCAGTCATCCCCTGAGACACAGTTTGGTTGTCACCATCAGGCTCCATGAACTGTAGCTACAGCTGAGTGATGTTCCCACCTCTCCCGGGGACAACTAAGGCAGGAGGTCCATGGGCACCTTTGGTGCCTGTCCCCAAAGAACTGTTCTTGGGGCTCTGTGGAACCACAACTTCTGCTTAGCATTCAGAACAGAAGAGAAGAGCCCTCCTTTGTCATTGTTCTGGAAAGAATGGCTCCCTGGGGGCACGACTCTGGGTTGTCACAAACAGGATTGTCAAGCTGAGAGCCATTTATTCATCTCACAACTGCCTAAGTGCCTCTGGTTTTTAAAAGAAATCATGGCTCGTACACCACATGCCAACCCTGTCACTTACTTCTGTCTTGAATCCCCACCACCAGCCTCTGAGAAACCAGGTCTCAGAGAAGGGACTCGGCCCAGTCACCCGGCAAGTCAGGGCACCCTGGAATCCAGCCCCACTTGGCTCCTGGACACCCTGCTTGTAGCAGCTGCCACGGCCCCGCTGCTTCCCCAGGCGGGGCCGGCATCAGCCGTGCTGCAGGCACCGGGCCGCGCTGTGCAGGCACCGGGCCGCGCTGTGCAGGCACTACCCGAGGCCCAGGCGCCCGCTCCGCTGCGGCAGCAGGGCCTGCCGTCAGGATGAAATGGAGCTGCCCGAGAGCCCGCAGAGCCGTGACCGTAAACCAGCTCTCTCTGCCTTACACGGGAGGCGGCATGCCGGTCTAAGGCTATGGCCTCTAGCACGGAAGAGGGGCGGGGAAGGGGTCTCTTCCAGGGCCACACTGAGCCCTGGAAGGTTGGAAGAGGGGGAGGAGAAAGGATGGTCTGCGAGACAGAGGCCGGGTGGTGTTCCACGGACTGCAGGGGGCAGACGCAGAGTGGGGGCAGTGCCCAGTCCAGTCTGCGTGGGGACCGTACTTCCCCCACGACACTGGCCATTTTTCTGTAGGACAGCCCCGTGGTGGCCTCGTAATGGAAAAGTTAGGGCCCTGCTGTCCTGATATGTCCATCAGATCTGCCCCTTAGGGGCGACATCATGCCTTCCAGGGCGGAGAACAATGGTTTCCCAGCTGAGGGTGTGTGTGTACATGTGAGCCTTCTCCCAGACACCAAAGGAAGAGATCAATTTAGAGAATTAAAGGCTGGCCCCACTTTGCATGGCTTCTAGGAGGCATGTACGGTAAATAAGGACACAAGGAAAGAAATGTTGCATCATTCAATTAATTTTGGCCTTGAATCGCAGTGGCTGGGGGGAGGCTGGGGCGGGGGGGAGTGTAATCAATACCAAGCATTCAGCTTGCTAACATGAGGCACATTTCATACAAAGCTGGACATTTTTCTCCTTGTCATACAGAATTATCTTAATTATTGTTTCAAGGAACAGCCTTATATAGCATCATCTAGTAGTCCGGGAGGCGGCTCAGAAACTCGTCACCGAAATAATTTATGATTTTTCTTTCTAACATCTTGGTCTTGTTTGATATGCTTGCCATTTCTCCCTGACAGGGAGGTCGATTAAATCACATTTATATTGTAAACGTATGCATTGCTTTTTACCCAAGGCGCTGGATGAAGAGATACAGGGGCCCCAAGGGAGGGAGAAGCCAATCCACTTTCATATTGCAAATTTCTGCTGTTCGGAAGAAATGAATGGTTGCCAGGGAGAACGGGGAATTACTTGAGGATGCAAAATGTTATTTTAGAATCCTTTTGAGAGGGGTTTTTTTCCCTCCCCCACCTCCTCCAGCATTTTCACTTCTTCCAGCTGCTGATGGAGGCCAGGACGAGTCTCTAAGCAAACGCCAAAGGAATGTACCTCACCGGCGTTCTCCGGGGCATCGGCCCGAGCCAAACGGCTGCTGGCAGACCTGAAGCAGGCTGCCCTGCGGCCTCCAGGGAGGGTGGGGGACACACAGAGAGGAAAGGAGCGGGTCACATTTTCCGAGGCGGCATTTGCATCATCCCACCCCGGGCTAGACGGGGCCACTCCGGAAGCCGGCAGTTGGATTTGGTTGGGGGTGGGGGGTGGGTGTAAATAACAGAAAGTGCTGAAAATGAAGAGGGTAAAGGTCATTAGCGAGGACCAGGAAGAAGTGGCGCTGTACCGTTATTAACCTAACCGAACTAATTAGGAAACATTCAGGTTTTATAAATTATGCAAGGCGCTCAATTTATACTTTTTCAAATTCCTACCATAACATAGATAATGAGGGAACATTTACAGTAACAGCATAACCTAATCAAGAAACCCTTTCATTAGCATGAAATCTTCCAACACGGTGTTTGCGAGCACAACAAACGGAATTATAGATGCCAGGGGAGGCCAGGGGGAAGGCTGGATTGGGGGAGGACGAGCAGGAGGGGTGCTGGTTCCCCACTCAGCAAGGCCTGGGGCTCTAAGAATTCTTCCTCTCCCACCCCCAGCATGAAACAGAACTTTTGCAGGGCTCAGTCTTGCAAAAGGGCCAGAGAGATCTGGAAGGCCACTGTGACTTCCCAGTCTTTTCCGGGGTATAGTGAACTGGTGGGTGATTTATAACTGCCTCCTCTGCCTTGACCTTCTAACTCTAGAAGGCTGATAGTCATGTGCAGATCAGCCTTTTCTACAGGTGGAAATACCTCTGCCCCAGTGGTCATTAGGCTCCTGTTGAAGGTGTTGTCCTCTGAAAATATTGGACAAATGCCTTAAGTTTCATTCATGGAGATGACTGCCTGGTAGCTCTGAGCTCGCTGCTAATGGATAGAAGACAAGGAGGGCAGTCCAAGTGTCATCGCAGAATCCCAGGACTCAAAGGGATCCCACCATATTAGCCAACGTCACTGGAGCCAATTGAACCCCACCAGTGAGGACACACTGCCTCCTAGGGCAGTACGTTCCCTGCTAAAAAGTTATAAAGCCTTTCAGAGGCCCTCATGGAGAAGGGGTGCAAAGTGGAGGCTTCCAGTGACCTCCCCCACCACTGACCCTCTGGATAGCCAGTTGGATGGTGGCTCCTCTGTCAGTCAGCTCAGGATGACATAACAAAGTACTACGGACTGGGTGGCTAAAGCAACAGTCATTCATTCCTCATGGTTAGGAGACTGGGAAATCTGAGATCGAGGTGCCAGCAAGATAGGTATCATTCTGAGGCCTCTTCTTATGGCTCATGTATACCTACCATCTCACTGTGTGTTCACAGGACCTCCTCTTTGTGGAGAGAGAGAGAGAGAGAGAGAGAGAGAATGCATGTGCTCTGGTGTCTCTTCTTACAAGGACACTCATACCCTCACAAGGGCCCCACCCTCATGACCTCCTCTAACCTTAATTACCTTCCCAAGTCTCCACCTCCAAATACAATCACAATGGGGGTTAGGACTTCAATATATGAATTTTGGGGAGACACATTCAGTCCTTAATACCCGCCAAATGGTACGTCCACTCAGAACTTGTGAATGTGACTTTATTTGGAATAAGGTCTTCACAGATGGAATTAAATTAAGGGTCTTGAGATGATATCACTCTGAATTATCAGGGTGGTCCCTAAATCCAAACCAAGACACAGAGGAGCAGGCAGGGAGATTGAAGGGATGTGTCTCCAAGCCAAGGAATGCCAGAAATTGCTGGAAGAGACAAGAATGGATTCTCCCCCAGAGGTTTTGGAGGGAATGTGGCCCTGTGTCCTTCATTCTGGACTTCTGGCTTCCAGAACTGTGCGAGAATAACTTTCTGTTGTTTTCAATTACCCGCCTGGTGGTCATTTCTTAACAGCAGCTCTAGGAAACTAATACACTCTCTGAGCATATTGGTCAGGGTTCTCCAGAGAGCCAATAGGGTGGTACATGTACACACAGAGCTTTATTGTAAGGAACTGGCCCGTGTGATTACGGATGCTGAGAAGTCCCGTGATCTGCCATCCACAAGCTGGAGGCCCAGGAAAGCCAGTGGTAAGTTCCAGTCTGAATCTGAAGGCCTGAGACCCAGGAGAGCTAATAGTGTAAGTTCTAGTCCAAGACCAAAAGCCTGAGAACCAGAGGGCCAATGGTATAAGTGCCCAGGCCAAGGGCAGGAGAAGATGGATGTCCAGCCTGATCAGGCAAAAAGAGACACTCCTCCCTTCCTCTACCTTTGTATTCTATTCAGGCGCTCAATGGATTGAATGAGGCCCATTCACGTTAGTAAGGGCACTCTGCTTTACCCAGTCCAGTGATTCTAAGGCTGATGTCTTCCAGAAACACCCCCACAGACACACCCAGAAATAATGTTTAACCAAATATCTGAGCATCCTATGACTCAATCAAGTTGTCACATAAAATTAACCATCACACTAAGTCTCCATGTCCACCATCTGCAATGGCAATAGTCACAGTGCCCTGTATGTAGTAAGTGCTCAATAAATGTGAGCACCTAGTGTTAGGTAGAGCTGAGTTCTGCCTCTAGTTCTAGTTGTACCCACCAGCCCTGGCTCTAACCCTCCAGCGTCACAGAGAAGAGCCTGCGTTCCTCCAAACTTCTGGAACCTGAAGACAGAGGTGCTTCATGCTCACAGCTACGTACCTCTCGTTCTTGCCACTGCTTCTTATACAACACAGGTGTGCGTCACCTCACTATGCTGGTAGTGAGACACTATTTCGTCTTTTGGGCAATGCAAGGAACGAGTGATGAGATGAAAAGACAGAGTCCCTACTCTTGCGGAGCTTTCAGACTAGCTTGCTCCCTACTTCTACCCACCCAGCCAGGGCTCCACGGTGTGGGAAAGGGCCGGCTGGGGGCAAAAACCACAGCAGTTGTGAGTTCCTTGAGACCCCAGGCCCTTGTATGAGTCCAGGCAGGGCTCCCTGGTTCTGTCTTTCATCAAAGCCTCGCCTCCCCCGCACGGGCTCTCCCCCGGCCGTGGTGCTATTTCTGACGCCGTCATGGAGATTACCTTTGCTATGGCTGCTCAGCGCGTGAGCTTCAATTACCCAACCTCTGGTTCTCCGGTTCGGGAAACCCACGTCAGCGCCGGGAAATGCTCTCTCCCACATCATTACCCAGGTTTCTGCATTCCCTCCGGTAATGTGCGAGCTGCAGACCGTAAATCCTGCAGGAGGAGGCCGAGCACAATGGTGGCCTGCTTTATCTTCATAGCCAAGTGGGAGGGATGGTTCTGGGGCTTCTCTCCCTCTAGTGTTACCACTTACTAAGAAAGGAGAAAGAAGCAAAATGTTTCGAAAATTACTTCCAAATGTTCTTCTCGATGCCTTAGGCTGACCCTCGCTGCTGGGGAACTATTCACAGGGTGACAATGCCATAGATCTTGGTCAATAAATGTAAATCTCTGGTGTGGGGGTGGGGTGACGATGGCCCCAGTTTTGGCAAGCTTTCACGCAGCTGTCCCCACACATCTAGCTATCTGTCACCAGAATGGCACATCTAATAATAAGCTAGAGGTGTCTCATCTAGAGGTTTGGGGGCCAGCCCCAACTCACACAAACAAGGGGATGAGATACCTGCCTGGTAAAGGCGGCCAATGGAAGAGGAGCACCTGAGCCCCTCAGCCCACCCTAGTTCCCATAGGCCCGAAGGGCCAGTCGGCTAGGAGAGACCTCTCCATCTTGCAGATGAGATGACTTGAGGCGACTTGGAGAAGGAAAGAGCTTAGAATTGACAGGTTGTTGGATTAGATTATTTCTGAGGCCAAGGGGAACCATTTGAAGGTTGTGCCTACCCAGTGGGGTTCACAGAACACAATGGTCACCTCCATCCTATGGCAGAACCAACAAGGGCCTGCAGAGATGCTGCTCATCACTCAGGGCCCCGGTCAGCCGGGGTAGGACCCGGAGTTCCGCCTCTAGTCCATTACCCTTGTATACACACCCCAGGAGTGTCCTCTTTGCCTTCCTGACTGGGCAGAGCTTGAGTCTGCACCTAGCTCCAAAGGAGAAAGGAACGGTCATGCATCCACATCTTGTCTTAGATATTTCATGACCTTAAGTAAAAATTCAAGGGGAAAGGTATGGTTCAATTGCATTGTGTTTGTACCTACGACTTCCTAAGCATAAGAAGTGAGGATGTAGGGTAGGCAGGAGTACAGGGGAGCGAGCGGGACAGGGCCAGTGTGGGGGGAGGTCAGGAACACCTTACAGGAAGAGGCTGCTCCCCACAGCGCCATACTACAGACGATTGCTTTTCGGGACACAATTTCCCATGAAGCCCCACTGGAGCGCAAATCTTGTTCCTGAAGTTCCGTGAAAGCCTACTATCCTTCAACAAAACTGCAAGAGGTATTTGGGCAGGCCTCTACTCTTAACAGCTAAATGAACCCACTGAAGGTGTCTGTGACCATCTCTCCAAATGACCCTTGGAAGTGCACAGGGGTCGTCCTTTCTCTCTCCTAGATGCAAGTAAGCATGGACGTTCCGAGGTTCAACCCCTTCCTGTGGTCCCCGCATCCTGGTTACAGAAATGCCCAGATCCACTCCCAGAGTCAATCATTGCAATGCGTTACTGACAGTAGCAACTAACTCAGATCAGACTCAGCTGATGGTGAGATGCCAGTTACTCCATCCTGTTGGACATACTCTGGGCTATTGAATTTTTGTCACGGGCCAAGGACACAAAGGTAAACAACTTTGTAGATAGAACAGAGGAGCAAGCAGAGTTACGGAGGACCAGAAGAGACAGCAGGCAGGGGAGTCAAGGAGGCTTCCCAAAGGAGATGCCACCGAGCTTGGCCTTGATGGAATGTCTGCTTGTAGGAAGGGTGGAGAGAAGGTGGGAAGAGCATTCCGGGCAACGAATGGCATAGGAGCATGAATGCATCTAGCTCATTTGGAGAATGCTGATATATCCTACTGACATTAGCCTGTCTCATCAGCTATCAGCCGTGGCCACGAGGGCCTCTGGGAGACACGGGTGATAGGAGACCGGGAGAAAATGCAGACGTATTTCCTTTCAAATTTCCTGCTTTGCTCCTGTCAATTAAAGGCCTGTGATGTCACCAGGTGTTAGTATTGTATGGTAAGATATCCTGGAGATGGAGCTTTCTCCAAATTTCACAGATGAGGCGCACGTGGCCCAGAAAGGTGAGGTAATTTACCTGAGGTCACCCAGCAAGATAATGAAGCTGCTATGACTAGGATTCATTTTTGCTGACCCCAGACCCCTGGCATCTTCTGCTGTACCCTGCTCAGGGCAGCCAGCTGTGAACATCTTTTGATTCTCTGCCCAGGAAGGAGTCTATGGCGAGGCCTTCCAAGGCCTTGCCTTCCATTATTTTTAATGCTGTTTACATATGAGAGAGAGACAAGGTTCATGAGGCAGTCAGAAGGTACGAAAGGGCACCTGGTCAAATGTAAAGGCCCTGGGAGCCACAATGTCCTTTCCTCCCCCTCTATCTCTCTACCAAACCCCTCTGATTGCCAGGAAAATAAGTGAGGCTGCCAGCTGACTCCCAGCTGTGGGGCTGAGGTGGGGTCAGGGAATTGATGGCCTCTCCTGGCAGTGATGGAGGGGCTGGAGGTAGCCAAGTTCAGAAATGCAATTTCACAGAGGAGTTGAAGACGCGGAGGGGGAGGGGACACAAAGCAGAGAGAAAGCGGGGCTTAGTGTGGAGAGCTACTGAGGGCCGGTGGCAGGCTTCCGCAGCCAAGCAGGGGGCTCCTTGGAACCCGCAGGAAAGAGAACTCTCAGTGTAGGTTTCTACAGAGTTTCTTCTTAGAAGACCAGCTCTTCCCGCTTCTAAGCCTCCCTGCCCTTTAAGATTCAGCTCACCTCCTCCAAGAAGACTTCTTTGACCACCCTCAAGGCTGAGCTCTAAATCCCCTCCTCTCCCACAATCCCACGTCATTACTGTATCTCAGCCTTTATGGCTTGGTACTTGGAAGTGTGTGTGTGTGTGTGTGTGTGTGTGTGTGTATGTGTTGTGTGTATGTATATATGTTTATGTGCATGTATGTGCATTGTGTGTGTGTGTATGTGTTGTGTGTATGTATATATGTTTATGTGCATGTATGTGCATTGTGTGTGTGTGTGTGTGTGTGTGTGTGTTGGTTCCCCCTGGACATGGACTAACTGCAGGCATTTCTGTTTCCTCAGAGTCTGGCCCTTAGCCTGAGACACAGTTAAATCTCCACATATGAAGGTTGAATGAGTGAATAAATGAACTGAATGAATGAACTATCAAATGAACTCTCTTCATGACACAACCTGGAGGAGAGGAGTCTGCTTCATTAATTGTCTGTCCACCTCTAGTAGGAGTTAGCCTCCTTGAGGACAGAGATCGGTGTAGATTGAGCAGCATGGGGAACCCAGTGTCTAGAGTATGGTTGCTCAGCCCCAGCACTACTGATCTTTGAGGCCAAATATTCCTTTTTGTGAGGGCCAGCCTGTGCACTGTTTGAGATTTAGCAACATCTCTAGTCTCTACCCACTAGATGTCAATAACAGCCTCTGCCTCCCAGTTTTGACTACCAAAAGTGTCTCCAAACATTGTCCAATGTCCCCTAGAGGGCAAAATAGACCCTGGTTGAGAAACATGGGCCAAGAGGGATGCTTGGCACCAAGTCAGCACTCACTAAGATTTTTTACTAACTGGCTGACCTTTCAAAGCTTGCAGCTATCTGCGGCTTGCCCAGGTTGACTGCCAGCCCTGGGGCATTGGCACCTGGCTTAAGGTTGAAAATGCCAGCAGAATGTGAGGGCAGGACATCCAGTCCCCCGTCCGCAGGGTCAGTGGCCAACACTGCAAGGGGATCAGCTGTGGAATCCCAGCTCGCTGCTTTCTCCCTGCGAGCAGGAGCCATACCTAACATCCTGCCATCCCAGACCTGAGATGTTAATGATGTCACTCCTCCTCCCATCGGCTCAGAACTTACCCACACACTTAACAGAGACTGGATCCCAATTCCTGAATAGAGAACACCAGCCCTCGTGGAGCACGTTTGTTTATCCAACAGTCCCTGAGAGAACACCCAGCTCCCGGATGAGCTCAGCTAAACCAGGCCAAACCTCTTGGCTCTTTTCCGAAATGGCCCCCCTCCGAGACCACTGTGAGAATGTAGTCTCACGAAGAGGCTGCCATATTCTCCAACCACCAAGCCACAGTGGGTGGTAAGGGACGTGACCTGGAGGTCCTTCACTGGTGGGAGTGTGTGTGTGTGTGTGTGTGTGTGTGTGTGTGTGTGTGTCTGTCATCTACCTGCCCCCAAAGATGCTGAAACCAGAGTATGGTGACGCCTGCCAGGACAATGTGCCAGGGGTCTTGCAGAGGATAGGGACAGGGAGACGGTAAGGGCAGACAATTGCAGGTATACAAGGTCAAATGAAGTTGGACACGGTTCGGGTATTGGACCACCCACCAAGAAGAGTGGAGAACAAGAGAAGCCCAGAGGGCGGAGGGGCTCTCTCACACAGCCTCTGCACCAACCGGCATCAGCAGGCCGGGTCTCTCACAGGAACCAAGAATCTAAGAATGACAGTGGTGATCAGTACAGAGCTGACACCGAGAGGACATGTGAGGACTCATTCCACTGAATCCGCTGGGGGATTTTGGTTGGTTGGTTGGTTGGTTGGTTGGGTTTTTGTTGGTTGGTTGGTTGGTTGGTTTAGAGGGTTGTTTATTTTACTAACTACACTCTTAGCGTCTCAAGGCAGGGACCAAGTACCTTATGTTTTGTTATCCTCCACATGCCCTGCATACAGCACAGAGTGCAATGAACGCTGTGCATTTGTGCCTAATGATTAAGACCCCTGATGCACATTGACTTAGAAAAGTGGACTTTTAGAGGAAACAATTTGGACCCTTTGGTTCTCCGGCTTCAGACCATATCTGCCTGCTGGTTGCATGGAGACAAGAACCAAGAGGCAGCACTAACGATTCTTCCATTCAACAGATGACCCTGAGAGCCTGAGGGCCACCCCAACCCCCCACCATATAAATGCATGCTCTACAGGACACTGGGGATATGTGGGAATAAGACAGAGGAGTCTCTTTCCTTCGTGGAGCTAATAAAATCCAGAGCCCTAGGGACATAGCCACCATTTGGATGAGAGGATGGATGGGAAAAGGGCCGGGAAGGCACTGGCCAGGCTAGTGACTAGAAATCCTTATGCCTAGAATTGGTATATATATGCCCGTCCCTCCTATTTATACAAACCCACCTGTAGAACCCACTCCAGCCTCTGGTGGACTGACCTGCCCACACTGCCTTCTGCCTTCAGCCTAAGCCATGTGTTTCCCCAACCAGAAGTGCCTGGCACTAAGGGTTCACCAGTGACCACAAGCACCCACAGAGCCTTGGATCCCTCAGATGACTTAAGCTGTGGAAGCTCCCCACCCCAAGGATTCCAGCTGAATTCTTTGTCAAAATTGACAAGCAAATTCTAAAATTCATACAGGATTACATGAGACTCAGAATAGTTAAAATAATCTTGAGCCAAAAGAAAGAAACCAAAGTTGGAGGACTCAAACTTCTCAATTTCAAAGCTTACTACCAAGGAACAGTAATCAAGCCAGTATGCTATTGGCATAAGGATTTACATAATAATCAATGGAATGGAAAGTCCAGAAGTAAAGACGTATGTCTACGGTCAACTGATTTTCAACAAGGATGCCAGGACTATTCAATGGGGGGAAAAATAGTGTTTTCAACAAATTATGTTGGGACAAGTAGTTAACTATATGTGGAAGAATAAACTATATGTGAACCCCTACCTCATACCATATACAAAAATTAACTGGAAGTGGATCAAAGATCCATATGTAAGAACAAAAACTACAAAACTTTTAGAAGAAAATACAGGAGTCAATCTTTATAACCTTGGATTTGGCAAAAGCTTCTCAAATGTGACACCAAAATTATAGCAATAAAAGAAATACAGAAAAATTGAACTTCATCAGAATTCAAAACTTTTGTGCTTCAAAGGACATTGTCAAGAAAGTGAAAAGACAACCACACACTGGGAGAAAATGTTTCCAAATCCTGTGTCTGAAAAATGTTTCTATCTAAAACATACAAAGATGTCTTACAACTCAATAATATAGAAACAAATAGCCCAATTAAAAAATGGGCAAAGGATCTGAATAGATATTTCTCTAAAGATGATACACAAATGGCTTATTGGTCAATTGGCACATTTTTAAAAATGCTCAATAACATTAGTCATCAGGAAAATACAAATCAAAACCACAATGAGCTACCACTTCATACCCACTAGAATGGCTAAAATTAAAGTCAGATAACAAGTGTTGGCAAGGCGGGGTAATTAAAACCCTCATAAACTGCTGGTGGGGGTACAAAATGATGAAGTCACTTTCAAAACAGTCTGGCAGTACCTGAAACACTTAAACATAGAGTTGCTTTGTGATCCAGAAGTCCCACTCCTAGGTATATACACAAAAGAAATGAAAACATCTCCATACAGAAACTGTACATTATTCATAATAGCATTATTCCTAACAGTCAAAAGGTGGATACAACTCAAATGTCCATCAACAGATAAATGGCTAAACAAAATGTGGCTATTCAACCACAAATTGGAATAAAACACTGACACATGCTACAACATGGTTGAACCTTGAAAACATTGTGTTAAGTGAAAGAACAGTCACAAACGACCACATGTTGTATGACTCCATTTCAATGAAAGTTGCAAGTAGGCAAATATATCAAAACAAAAAGTAGATTTAGGTTTCTTAGGGCTCGGGGTAAAGGATGAAAGTGGGGGCGTGATAGCTAAAGGGTACAGGGCTTCTTCTTGGGTTGATGAAAATGTTCTAAAATGGACTATGGTGAGGGTTGTACATGTGAGTATTTGTCCAAATTTACTGAAGTCTGCACCTTCAATGGGTAAATTGTATGGTATGTGAATCATATCTCGATAAAGTGGGTTTTTTTAATCTTCCAAAAAAATCTATATGTCCTCAAAACATTGGATTGGTTAGAATTTTAGAAAAGACACCCTCCATCTTAACTCTTTAATTTTACAACTGCAGATACTCTGGTGTTAACTGGACCCAGGTCACACAGTACATGTGTGACAGGGCCAGAACTAGAACTGTTACCCAACTGCCACCTATTTGAGGCAGCATTGAGCCTCTGACTAGGCTGACCAGATGTCCCATTTTGAATGATAAAACAATGATAAACAATGATACTGTCCTGTTTCAGACAGTACGTATGGTCAGCCTAGTCTCACTGGGCTGAATTCAAGGTGTCAGTGGGCTGACCGTATGTACTGTTTGAAACAAGACAGTACTGTTGTTTTCTCTCTCATTTAAAATGGGACATCTGGTCAGCCTACCATAAAGTAGGGTCGGGGATGGGCATGGAGGAATGGAATTCTCACTAGGACAACCAAAGTCATCAATATCCTGCTTAAGAGGAAAATATGGTTAACAAATTATGACATGTGAGAAAGGGAATGGAAACACAGCATCCAACTCTCCTTGCCAATCCCTTCTCCCCACAACATCAAAACATTTTAGCATCTTTAAGATTAAGACAGGAGACAGCCTCTGGCCTCTAATTGCTCTCAGTCAAAGACTATAGCTAACATGTTATTAAATATGTAAATAATATGAAAGCCAGAAGAGAATTAATATTTCATATATAATGAGTTAAGATAAATTCTCCTGTGTCTAATTTTCTGTTTTTAAATACATAATGCACTGTGGAGTCCAAAGTGATTCATGGTATTTTATATTGGTTAAAGACATTTGGGGTTTCTCTGAAGCAGCTTCCTAAATGATTAACCTGAATATTATTATTACAAATAGGATTTGTTTTTTAAAAAATTAATTCTGTGGTTAATCATAATAAAAAGCATGGAGTTCTTTGCTGGTGGCCCAGTTTTAAATGGGGAAAAGGAACTGAGACTGGGATTGCAAATCCTAATGCCTACAGGGCCCTGACAAGCCCTGAATGAAGCAGCCTGGGGGTAGTAGTGAGGGGTGGGGACTGCAGCAAATGGTGAGAGGCCAAGCCCCATCAGAGGGAGAGCCAGGTGTCCCAAGCCTGGAGTTCAGATTTTTATGTGAAATTCACTGATACGTAAAGTGGGATCCTAAGTCAAATAGTTTTACATGTCATGGATTCACAAGAAGACTACCCAGGGGCTGCCAGGTTGCAATGTCCAGACTGAGACACGTGGCTGGAGGGAAAGACCACCAAATCCAGGCCCTTCGAACCCTCTTGCAGTGGAACCAGTTTGACTAGGTGATAAACTGGTGAATAGCAAACCTGATTAGTCCAACTTTTTGGAGGGCAATTTGGCAACATATGAAAACATGCCCATCCTTCAAACTACCAGTTCTACTTCAGTTCTGCTGCTAATATTTTACCCTAAAGAAACACAGTAGACTCTCCATTAACTGGAACTCAAGCAACCAGCAAAAAAAAAAATAAGATTTGGATATGGTGCATCTAAAAACCTTACAATTGTAAAATCTTTGACAAATATGAATAGGTATTCAAAAACAACATTTTTAAGAGCATGGATAAAATATATTTATAGTATAATCATAATATCATTTTCTTAAATGGATACACATTTCTCTGTTCAAGGACACGGTGGGAAAGGGCTCTATCAAGTTAACCAGCAATGGTTCTCTCTAGATGGGTGGTACAATTGCTAGGTGAAGGCTCTCTTTTTCTTGTTGCTTGTCTGTTTTTTAAATGATTTCAAATGAACTTTCAGTGCCTCTATATAAAATCAATAAAAAAAAAAACTTCACATGACATGGTGCCATGTGAAAAACACCGGCCTGTGGCAGCTTGCCCGTGTTCACTGTGCCGATGAGTGCGCGGGCCGATGCACACTTTAACCTCTTGGATCTCACACTTCCCGTCTAAGGAATGAATGATTGGTGCTACATAATGTCTAAGGTCTCTGTGTGATTTGAGACCGGTGTCAAGGGACTTGGAGAACTTGGCAGCTCGCCTATTTATTCACAAGTGTTGATGGACAGCCACATGGACGCCAAGGCTTGTGCCGGGCTCTGAGCCTGACACCGTGCTCCAGGAACACTCAGGTGAGACGCAGAGAGGTACAGGTAAGCAGCACTCGCCTCCGTCTTACCGCATCATGTTTACACACAGGAGTCTACAGAAGCACAGAGCAGGGACACCTACTCTAGGGACTAGTCAGAAATTTCCTAAAAGAAGTGATACCTGAGCTGAATCAGAAGAGATGAGCAGGAATTAGCCATCCAGACAAGGAGGAGACAGAGAAAAGCATGCTAGGGACAAGAGCGTGTACAAAGGTATAGAGGTGAGAGTAGGGGGCTGGGGTCGGGGGACAAGAGGCAGAGCCTAGGTCATAAAGGTGCTCTGTTCGTTGCTTAGGAGTTTGGATTTTAAACAGAGGTGAAGGGACCCCTGAAGGTGTTAGAAGTTAAGGAACTCATGCGGCCAGATTTTTAGAAATCGTGGCAACAGAAAGATGGACTGGGGGGAACAGGCAGCAGAGAGCCTGTCATCAGAGTTGGGTTGGAAATGATGGCAGTGGTGACAGAGAGGTGAGACTTCGAAACCTACTGCGTGGGTGAAGCAGAGGGAGGACGGAGATAACTCCCAGGTTTGGGGCTCTGACTGCTAATGAGCGGGTGCGCCGTCGGCAAAAACAGGAACTACTGGGCAAAAGGCTATCTGTGGGGCAGTCCACGGTAAGCTGTAAGAGGTTGTGGAACAGCCAAGTGGGTGGGTCAACTAGGCAAACTGACGGGTGGATCTGGAATTCAAGAAAGGCCTAGATTTGGAATTCATGCATAGGTTTCCTGTTGTAGAAGCCAAGGTAGGGATGAGGTGACCCCGGGAGAGAGAGAAGTGGGCTATACACGGGACTCCGGAAACCACAGCACAGAGGGGCCAGGTGGAGAAAGAAGAGGGGGTTCTATAAAGGAGACTGAGAAGGAGGATTCCGAGAGGCAGGGGGAGCGTTTTGCAGCACAGGAGCCCAGGAGGAAGAACATTCTAGAACACAGAAAATAACTAGGAGTGTGAATACTTCTGTCAGGTCACGTCACATGGAGCCAATGGTGGCACGGGGGAGGAAGTGTAGTCCATGTGGGAGTGGAAACAACCCTCTCAGGAGTGAAGGCACGTGGAATGGGGTGGCTGAACAGGCGTGGGTAGCAGAAGATGCGTGTGGAAGCAACCGGTCAGGGTGCGCCCCCAAGGCCAGGCCACAGTGTGCGCCCCCAAGGCCAGGCCCACAGTGTGTGCCCCCAAGGCCAGGCCACAGTGTGCGTCCCCAAGGCCAGGCCACAGTGTGCGCCCCCAAGGCCAGGCCCAGAGCAGGCTTCAGCTCACTGACTTCCTCTCGCTGCCAAGTTCCCTCTTCCACTTCCTGAAATTGTGCCACTGACTTGGGATGACAGGTGCAGTAATTCCATCAGAATGCAGTTGGGGGTCACAGAAGGAGAAGGGGCCATGCTGCCAGTTTTCCAGCAGCCTGAGTAAAGGACCTCAGCTGGCCTTTCGGGACACATTTCCCAGTCCGTCCTAGAGCACTCACAGATGGAAAGAGCCTCGGAAAGAAATCCCACCTGCGAAAACACTGAAGGGTTTTCCATACGTGGGAAGGAGGTCGTGGAAAGTGGAGGATGGAGACGGAGGCGTCCCAAAGGCCAGTGAGGCACCAGCCCCTCTCTCCTGCCCTCAGCACTCTCTGCCTCAGCTTCTGAGCTTGTGGCACCTGCCCAAGTGTCATTGTTCCTGAGAACCACTGTCTTCCCTGGCATTCCGCTTAGGTGGTCTCAGGACAACACCTTCAAGGGATCTGCAACGGCTGCTGTGCCAGACTCCTCGCACTCTGCCACACGGCTCCACCAGCCTCTGCTAGGACAGGTCGCCTGTGCAGCAGTGAAAAGAGCTCTGATCCTGAGATAAACCACAGCTCACAGAGTAGCTACTAATGCCGTTCATCAATAGTTCCAGCTCTCCACCTTCTGGACACTAGGGTTATCCATTCTGGCCTGCACGTTGGATGAGGTCATGTGACCAGTTTGAGCCAATGAGTTTGAGCAGAAGTGAGGTAGGTGTGTAACTTCCAGGCTAAGCACCAATTCTGCAGTAGGAGACCCACTGAAGGCCTCTCGTCCCCATTGCCATGGGGACCTGTAATGCATTACTCTGTGGCTGTTTTGACAGCCCAGGTCCCAGAGTGAGAGTCATGAGACACAGAGCCCCCAGCCAACTCTAGATGGAAATGTAACACGAGCAAGAACTACACCTTTGTTGTCTTGAGTCACGGGGGCTTTTTACAGCAGCAAAACGTAGCCTACTCTGATGGATACAGCCTGGCTGCAGGGCAACCGTGGGTGAGCAGCCACACCCCTCTGGGGTCAGCACCCTCACTGGCAAAACTGGGAAGCAGTGATCAGTCATGGTAAGAGATGGGTAAGGTTAGAGGAGCAGATAGACATGAGCAGCAGGCCCTCACGTACAACAGGCGCACTTTAAAGGGGCTCAGAGCCTCCTGCGACAGAGCTCAGAGCCTCTGGAGCAGGCCTATCCCAGGATCCACGGAATCCTGACAGCTACACAATTTGTCCTCAGGCTTCCCCTTGGCCGTCCCAGAACATGTTTGCACCTTCTTCCTGTGACAGCCATGCAGAGATTTGAGGTGTGTGTATGTGTGTGTGTCTGTGTCTGTGTGTGTGTCTGTGTGTGTGTACGTGTACGTGCGTGTGTGTGTCTGTGTGTGTCTGTGTGTGTCTGTGTGTCTGTGTATGTGTGTGTGTGTGTGTGTCTGTGTGTCTGTGTGTGTGTCTGTGTGTGTGTCTGTGTGTGTCTGTGTGTCTGTGTGTGTGTCTGTATGTGTGTCTATGTGTGTGTGTCTGTGTGTATGTGTCTGTCTGTCTGTGTGTGTCTGTGTGTGTCTGTGTGTGTGTGTGTCTGTGTGTGTCTGTGTGTGTGTCTCTGTGTGTGTCTCTGTGTGTGTGTGTCTCTGTGTGTGTGTGTGTGACAGAGAGGTTGGGGGCTTGAAGCTACTGCCTGTCGTTCTATCACATGCCAGAGTCTGTGCCGGGAACATTGCTGATCAATAGTCCTCCTTATGAAAAAGGAACTCTCACACACTGCTGGTGGGAGTGCAAACTGGTACAACCACTGTGGAAGGCAGTGTGGAGGTTCCTCAGAAAATTGGGAATGGAGTTACCACATGACCCAGCAATCTCCCTTCTGGGGATCTAACCCCCAAAACTGAAAACCTTAGTCTGAAAAGACTTATGTACCCCAATGTTCATCGCAGCGCTGTTCACAGTGGCCTATACATGGAAACAACCAAAGTGCCCTGTGACAGATGACTGGATAAAGAAACTATGGTACATATACACAATGGAATATTACTCAGCTGTAAGAAAAGATGAAATATTGCCATTTGCAACAAAATGGATGGACCTGGAGATCATCATGCTTAGTGAAATAAGCCAGACAGAAAAAACAAAGAACTGTATGACTTCACTCATATGTGGAATATAAAACTGAAAGCAACAAAGAGAAAAGAAATGAACAAACAAACAAACAACCCATGGACACAA